>BQNB010051284.1:7418-36550 GCA_026074375.1 Tanacetum coccineum
AAAATTAAAAGCGAACGCGTACGAGAAAAAAATAAATAGAGAAATTAAATAGTATTGTAAATGACCTGAAAATACGGAATGTTACACTACATCTTTGGCCCATAAAAAAACTTGTGATGTTATTTGGCAGTTAACAAACAGGTTCACATTGAAAAAACTTGTGATGTTACTTACCATACATGCTAAGTATCAGTATAAAAAGTGCTTACGTGTTCACATTGAAAGCGAGCATATGTGCTTTAGGTTAGTATATGATTAATGAAATGGTGTGCATATGTGTTTTGGAGGTATGTGTTTTGGAGGTATATGTTTTAAATAATGAATATGTGTTTTTTATGATAATAATAATAAATGTTTTGTAGTTTCAGATATGTGAACATGTTTCGTAAAAACGAAGACCATGACCGATATAAAGAGTGCACATATGTCTTGAAGGGGTACTTCATGTTCTAATGAATTTGATGAAAAAGCGAAGCTTGCACATATGATCTTGGAAGAGTGCACATATGTTTTTCGAAGAGTGCACACATGTTTTTGAACAACATGGATATAGTTGGATTTATATTTCTAATGTATTTCATTTGATATCAAATTTTGTTTATGTATTTATCTTTTTGGTTTGTTATTTGTCTTTGAAATGTATTTCATTTGATATCAATTTTTGTCTATATTTTAGGTTATAAATTTTGAAGATTAAAGAATGTGCACAAGAAACATATGTGTAATTACCATATTAAGTTAAAAATGTACACTAGAAACATGGAATTTACAATATTAAAAAAAACATATATGTACTCATTTTTTTCTTTTGAAAACAGTATATACTAAAAAAATAAATAAAATAAAAAAAATTAATTCTGAAAAATAAAAGGTTTTTAAAAAAACGTTTATTTAATTAAAAAATTCAAAAAAAAGTCAAAATGTGTTTTGACTATTATATCCTTTTGAATTAAATAAAAAAAAGGTAATGATACTAAATTCTAATTGGTTTAATTGGTTGTAGGTTCTGTACAAAAAAGTGGTTCTGCAAAGAACGGTCCCCTATATATACATACATATATATATACATATATATATATATACATATATATATATACATATAACTATAAATTAATATTTGTAAACATATATAAAACGGAGGGTCAGATTTGCCAACTTCTAATTATATATATATACACATATACATATATAGATAAAGATCAAATAAAAAGACAAATATTCGTGAGAAGGATAAAAAGATTTTTTTTTAAAAAAAAGTTCTCAAAAAATTCTGAAAAATTTCCACAAGATCGTGTATGTTGGTGATGAAAAACGTTGTATAGGAAGTTTTTTAAAGTGATATTTTGCGAAAAATGTTATTAAAAAACGTTTGTGCATTAAATCGGTTTTTATGCATAAAAAATCTCGTTTTTGTAACCCAACTTCTTTTGGACTTTTGCATCAAAATTTATTGCGCATCAAAACTATAACAAGTCAATAATTTTGTGCATCTAATTTTTTTGTGCATCAATTTTTTTTTTGCGCATTAAAAAAACGTTATAAAAACTCAAAAATTAGAAAAAAACTTCTTTAACATCAAGCTTTATGCAACAACCATACCTGATTTAATGAATTTTTTTGGAATTTTTCGAGAACATTTTTAAAAAAAGTTTTCTTTTTATCCTTCTCACGAATATTTGTCTTTTATTTTACCTTTCCTACATGTTATATATACTTTATGTGTATATTTATTTATGTTATATTATATATTGAGATATAGATACATATATATATATATATTATATATTTATATATATATATATATTATATATTTATGTTATGTATATATGTATGTATGGATGTATTGTATGTATGTTATATTTATATATATTATATATATATATATATATATTTATATATATATAGATATATATTGTTGTATACATATATGTATGTGTATATATATTTATATATATATTTATGTATATATGTATGTTTGTATGTATTGTTGTATGTATATATATATATATATATGTTATAATATATTTATATATAGATATATATATTTATATTATATTCTTTATATATGATGATACGGTATATGTAGTGATTATATTTATATAATGTATGTTTACATATATGTTTGTGCGAGAGAATATATTCATTTTATATATAAATAGTTGCATAGCCCGCACGATGGGCGGGCTTGCCTTGTGAGATCCAGTGAAAAGTAAAGTAACGGTTAATCAATTACGAAAATCGTAAATATTTATAGAGTGAATAAAGAACGAAAAAGAAATGTATGGTAATCCGATATGAGGAAATAAAACTTTATAAAATATCAGTCATTACAAAGTATAAAAAAAGAGTACATGATATGCATGTGATATACTACTCGAAGGTATATTATTCTGGAAGAATTTCATAATTTGAATGTATTATTGATTGTTAGTGAGGAAAGTATTACATGATATTGTAATGTGATAAAACTAACACTTGGGAAAAAGAATTAATATGGTTCGTAAATGAACACCTTAGTGCATATAAAGGTTTTTTATTATAGATGTCACTTCTCTTAGTACTGAAGCCTAGATCCGTGACATAGTCACGGCCTTCTGATCAATGTTTCTTTATGCAAGAAACAGAGACCTATTTTGTTTTAAACCCATGTGCGGAATGCCAGCCATGTTTGATGTTATAAGTAATTTACTTTTTTATTGTTAAATGGATTCATCAAAATTGGTGTCGATATCAGCAAGGTAATAATTTATAAAGATAGCAAATGATTTTTTGAATTCATTAACAACGAAATGAAATGAATGTTCATTTGATATGAGAAAATAAAAGTTATAAATGTATCCATAGAACTACTTGATACATCTAAGAGGTCATTTAGGATTTACGTTTATGTTTAACATGTCAAATTAGTAAAATTAACAATAATAATAGGTTGAATGGGCCAAAAGTCATCTAAAGTATTTTAGTCGGTGTCCACACTTGGTTCGGAAAAAAAGTTAGTTGGTCTTACATGGTTAGGCTAAAGGTGGTTTGAGTGGGGCTGCAAAACAGTTCAGCATTGCAGGGTGCCTCGAAACATTCCTGCGATGCTATGACAATGCTTCTTTAATTATCTCTCGTTTAATGTATGGTAATCCGATATGAGGAAATAAAACTTTATAAAATATCAGTCATTACAAAGTATAAAAAAAGAGTACATGATATGCATGTGAAAACTAACACGAATGTATATTTCATTCTGGAAGAATCGTAACTATGAATGTATTATATGATTGTTAGAGAGGAAAGGATTACATGATATGTAATGTGAAAACTAACACCTTGGGAAAAAGAATTAATAAGGTTCGTAAATGAACACCTTAGTGCATACAAAAGTGTTTTTTATTATAGAAGTCACTTCTCTTAGTACTTGAAGCCTAGATCCGTTACATAGTCCGGCCTTTTGATCAATGTTTCTTATGCACATAAACAGAGCACCTATTTAGTTTTAAACCATGGTGCGGAATGCCAGCCATGTTGATGTTATTAAGAAACTCTTTTATGTAAATGGATTCATCAAAATTGGTGTCGACATCAGCAAGGTAATAATTTATAAAGATAGCAAATGATTTTTTGAATTCATTAACAACGAAATGAAATGAATGTTCATTTGATATGAGAAAATAAAAGTTAATAAAGGATCCATAAGAACATACTTGATACATCTAAGAGGTCATTTAGGATTTACGTTTATGTTTAACATGTCAAATTAGTAAAATTAACAATAATAATAGGTTGAATGGGCCAAAAGTCATCTAAAGTATTTTAGTCGGTGTCCACACTTGGTTCGGAAAAAGTTAGTTGTTCAAACATGGTTTGGCTAAAGGTGGTTTGAGTGGGGCTGCAACACAGTTCATCCTAGCAGGTGCCTCCGCAAACATCCTGCGATGCTATGCCAATGCTTCTTTAATTATCTCCGTTTGTGCATTTTCTAGATCTTAACAATATACTGTTTAATCATTTTGATAAATGTTAGCGTCACACAAGTCCATCATCAAATGACTCCAAATTTTAAAAACTAAAGAAACAAAACATCGTTATTGCACTTTAAGAATTATATCAGATGTTTCACAGATTATAGCATTACCACTATCTTGAGTTTGTGGTGTTCATAAGCAGCATAAACTTCTTCTATTAATCCCAAAAATAAGAACCTTGAAGAAAAAATAGTTCATTACGTTGATCTTGATTACAACCACCATGTTTCTATTACAGTGAAGCACTTAATTACTACACCTATTGTCTCCTCTCTTTTCATATGCTCCTTTTTTATTTTAATTCAAAAAGCAAACACCCAAAGTTTACATGTATAACAATGTTGTGAAAAGCATCATTCATAATGTGCAGCAACAAATTTATATATTTAGATATGTTTCAAAGTTAAGAACATCAGAAAAAAGATAAAAAGAACAGTCATTTCTTATAGTGGGTGTCTTTGGAGATCTTGTTTTAGATGCATCCTTCGAGGACTTCTGTTTCATTGACTTCTTTTCAGGTGCACAATAATATGTGCTAAAATAAAAAGATATAGATGGACGGATAAGTTTGCATGTATACCTACAATATGATACATGAGGACTTTCAGTTTAAATATGCAGAAGTAAAATCAGGGAATACCAGCGAACAATCACAAATGTGGTCAAACAGCTATACTTCTTGCAACATCAAAATTAACTTGACGGATGATAATAAAATCATGCCGCATTTAAGCAGTTTTCCCAAGTACCATATTTTAAGCTGAAGGTTCCACCCCACTTTGCTGAGCAGGATCATATATAATAGCACATGCACAAACATCCTATGTCTTTGCAATCTCTTTAAGTGACATAGGTTGTGAAAGGCTTCTGAGGGAAACACTAAACATTGACTTAGTCTTTGTGGAAAAATCAGGAAATACCAGCGAACAATCACTAATGTGGTCAGACTTAGCCATGTACCATCAACACTCTAACCAAACTAAACTACGAAAAAAAATACATGGTTATATGGTCAAAGTATGCATAACTTGTTCTGATAATGCAAGGTTTTTGTCCATTGACAATTTTGGTTGTCAAAAAATCTTTATATGATCCCATCTTATTTAACTATCCATAATGTACTACTATTTTAGAGAGCAAAAATCAATAGGAAGGTATATAATTGTGTTCCAAACAGCCCCTGATAAAAAATATATCCAAACAGACTTATAAGAAACTATGTACAAACAACCCCTAAACGAGTACCTTGTCCACACAGCCCCTAAAACATGTTTATGTCAAAACACTATGACACATATTTTGTCCAAATTCCAAACATGCCTTGTTTGGAATGAAATAACTAATTAAAGTGAAGAGGTAATAGCACACTGGAAAATAAAGACATGCCCACTACAAATATCAATGATGTGTACTATCTTGCATCACACGAACATATAAGGTGTGGAAAAAGAAAATGAAGCCACATATACTACACACAAATATCATGAAAATAGAAGAAAAAAATAGACAATGATTAAGGTACGGTCATTATCTTACCAGATCAGATATCCTATTCTCGAGAAATTTAAATTTTGTAATTGTGTTCATAACTGCAACTTCTTGCGTTTTAAAAAGGAACTTCGCTCGTGCACTGAAAAGAGTAAAAAGTATAAGCATAGATCAAAAATTAGTTTGAAAACACAATAAATATGGCTTATTCAAAGAATACTATTTTGAAAACGATTTTCTTTCGTTAACAATCTAACCTTGTGAAAAATGATTTTCTTTCGTTATAATATAATATTCCGTTATCTACCTACTCGTTAGGTTGTTACCCAAGTACCCAACCTGCCCATTTCCACATATACTGATGGACAAGTTAACAATACAAAATACTTGGTAGTATGATATTCTAACCTGTCTTTGACTTTTGTCCATGTAAACCTATTACGCTTTGAATACTGTAGACTTTGACACTGCACACTCATGTATAATGGAATAAGAATGATTTCTTTCATCTTTACTTAATTCCACATCATCATCTACAGCTTCTTTATGGCCATTAATTTCATTGATCAAACAGCTTCCACGAACGTCCCTACATTAGAGAAATGCTAGTTAAAAATCTGGAACAAAATTTATGACAATTGATGCACATCTAACAACGATTTCACCGAATACAAATATACATGATCTAACTGATACAAGAGTAATAAGTGCAAACATGAAATTAAGGCGTTATCATAGTATAGGGAAAGCAGTAATAGTTGAAGCACAAATTAAACAAAGAACAAAGAATGGTCAACACGCAAACTCTCTGGCAAAAACAGGTGCACCATCTATACATATTTGGACACTACTCTTTATAGTTATGTAATGCAAAGTGCAGAAAAGAAAATGTAATGTGGCGGTGACATCACTTTGCAACGTATCATACTGACGTGTATGATGCAAACAGTTCTAGGCTCTTCTATAAAACCATATTTATCGATTAGTTATTGAAACTATTAAATGTAATGAGAATTATACATTAAAATAAAATATATTAACTCAGGTAGCATGGGGAAGAACAAACCTTTTCGATGGTACACGATCAAAACATATATTTACAGACTTGCTAAGAATAAGTAACATCTGGATCCATGTAATGAAACACGATCAAGGAGGCAGGTTATCAAATATTAAGTGATTAAAATGACTATAGACTACAAACTGATGGGAAACAATACCCATTCCTACCTGGCCATAAAGGAATTCTAGTTTCCCCTTAGTCACCTGTAAGGCTCTTCTGTACAGGTTTGGTAAACTAAATTAATCAACCCTTTCACAGGGAAAACCACCTGTAGAACACAAATTAAGGAGGATATAAGATCATACTAAAATGAGAAAATAAATATGCCAGTTCAGTTCATAACATATGAATAATTATATACTAAAGAAAAAAATATAACTATACTAAAATCAAACAAATAAACTCTCATTAGTGTCAACCGACTTCACTCGACTATACCTAGCTTTGTCTCTCCCTAAGCTTATTTGCAGTCGCGGTAATTTCATTATTCATCATTGCAGTTACCCAAAACTCAGGAACACCCGTTTCTGCAAAAATATATTTAAGCTAATGAAGGTAGTTGTCAATGACCGAAAGTTCCAAAAAAAAAAAAAATAGACGTCAGCTGATGTTATTGCTCAAAAACTAAAAAAATATAGAGAAATAAAGTATATCTTTCTACCTGTATCATATGTCTGGTCCTGCATCTTCCTCCTTTGCAAGTTGTGCCACACTAAAATCTGTAAATTCAACAATCAAAATTAAGCATCTAATCGAGATGGAAATAGGTAAGGATGAGCAAAAGACCTTATGTTGGTATACTCAACTAACAATGATCGGGATACACAAATATGGCATAAACTCGTACATCTTTTAATCAAAAAGTATTAAATGAAGACTCGAAAAATAAATGATAATATCCATAACATCAAAACTAAGATTGTACATTGCACAAAGAAGCATGTAATCATAAACAACATAAAATAATACACAATATAATACCTTTGGTTGCCAGAATAACGAATTTGATACTAAACCTACCTCACCTATTTTCCCCTTACCTCTTCATCTATGTCGTGTTTACTTCCATCTATTTTTGAGATACAAGTTACATCTTCAAAGATCAAACTCCCAATCTAATAGTCATGTGTACTTGATAATAGATCAACCTCGACTACATTTCCTAATTGATAGATACTTTATCAAAAACTTGGCGTGCATAGATTCTCATCAAGAAACTGATAATGAATGCAAATTATGATTTTAGCACAAATTAAACATAAAAGCAAATTAATCAATAAACATGTCATGATATAAAAAATTGTAAAAATCAATAGCATACATGTGTCATTGTCTTTTTAATTGTGACTCACAACCATGAAACACATAAACCTCTGAATGTGTCCCTCAATATTTCACAATATAAAACCTGCTTATGATTTGGATTATCTGAAGTGTGATTATGTAAAATTATGGGTTTAGTTTGAGTGTTTATCAATCGATTAAATCGTTGACTGATTCATAGAAATTGTTTTGTAAGAAATTAGCATTGATTGATTAGTTTCCCTAATTAAGTGTTTTAGTGGGATGAAGATGTGATTTGGCCTTGAAAGTTGAAATGGTCTATGAATTTAATACTTTTTCTTGAACATACTATGAATTTAATACTACATTCGTTTTTTTAAACTATTATGCGTATTTTTTGCAAATTAGCATGGAAAGAATTATTGAATCCAATATTTTTAAAGATATAGAATTTAATGTGTTGAAAAATGTCCACTAATACAATTGAAAAGTGTTTTTGAACTTAATTGGTTATGTATTTTGTTGTTTGAAAAATGTCAACAAATACCATTGTGGTGTAGTGGTAGCCACATTTACTGTGGGTTCACAGACAAGGGTTCGAATCCCTTTAGTAGCATATCTTTTTAACATTAGTATTTCATTTAATGCCAAGTTGGCATATAATCTGCATATGTGGAATGCATAGATGATGACGTGTATAAGTATTTGCCTAGGTGGAATTCACATATGCTTATGTGGATTGAAATGTGCTGACGTGGGAATTCTTTAATAATGATGTGGCAAGTATGTGGGTGAGTCATCATTATGACATCCACTTATATATAATGTAAGACACACACACACACACACACACACACACACACACACACACACACACACATATATATATATATATATATATATATATATATATATATATATATACACACTATATATATATATAAGAGGAGGCATACCAGATATAATTTCACATGGCATCCCATAATGCCATGTCAAAATGCCATGTCATCATTTTTTTTCAATTTGTTTTATAAATTTTGTTTTTTATAAAATTTAGTTTTTTTTGTAAAATTCAGATTATTTTTAAAAATTAAGTCCATTGTCCATGACAAGATTCGAACCTTGGTTATGTAATTCCCAAACTAACACTCCAACCACCAGACTAGGCTAGAAGTTGTGATGGATAATTAAAAACAAAATTATTATATTTTTTAAAAACATAATTTTATCCCATATTAGTCAATGATAAAAACACCATTCGTATTTTATATCCAAAACACCATTCGTATTTTTTAGGTATTATGTATTATGTATACCTCTCTCAAGATCCTCATTTTTTATTAGATCTTTTGTTTAACATATAGTTTAGTTTGTTATAACAATAAGTCGATCTTAGTTTGTTAATAAGCATTGGTTTTATGATTTCTTTGGTTACAGTTAATGATGACATGATATTGTGTGTGTTTACGTTTGTATTGTACAATTGATTTATTTACGTTTGTTTTTATGTGAAACACATACTATATGTGTCGTATATATGACACACTAAGATACAATATTGAACTAGATTATAATTGGTTCAGTTATATTTGTTTTGGAACTTTTGATATGCTTTGTAACGTATATGATTAATGGCATGTTTATGTTTTGAAAAAAAGTTCATTGAGCCACGCTACAGCAGTTATTGATCGAATCACTACAATTTTTGAATTTTTTTAGGTATTATGTATACGAAAAGTTGTGCGTCTCTTCTTCTGAAAATCCTAATGAAGCACGTAAAAAACATGTATGTATCTTATTCTTAAAACCCTAATGATGAAATTCTGTTTCTTTTAATTTTTTAGGTATTATGTATATCAGAAGTTCATCTCTTTTTTTGAAACCCTAACGAAGGTGTTTATGTGGAATTTGACTGAACAGTCTATCTCGAATTCTGATGTATGTGCTTTTATTATCCTGTTTGTTTATAGCCTTTTCAGCCTACACCAACAGCTCTACTGTTATCTCTTGTTGGCGGGATGGCGAATCCCTTCGCTGTCTCTCATCCATCGGCTTCTACTAGCCCTCTAGGTTTCAATCCATCAAATAACTCTGGTACAACGTTTAGTCAGTTATACCAGTGCCATATTGTTCATGATTGCTTCTTATATTGATAATAATGTAGTAGCTTATGATTTTTTTCATTCACATAGCAGCGCTGTTAAAGCGCCCTAAGACTCCTCCAACTTTTACTGTTAAAGAGTCCTTTTGTTACTCTACAATAAATGGGTTGATAAATACATCATGTAGAAGTCTTAATATATAGTTAAATACTTTGATGCTAAGATATTTGTGTGTGTTCTTAGCAGGTCAATCATCTAAATATCTTCTTACTTGTAGGGTACAACGACCAGAGTCATGGTCAAAGCATACATCGCCTTTGCAGGTTTGTACTCGAATTCTTATTGATTTTGATGTTGCAATAAGAACTATATTGATCATCATACCTATATAGTGTATATTTGTTTACACCTCTTTTTATTTTAAATTATATTTTGGTTACACCTTGACTGTTGACGTTTATACTTTTGTATTTGTGCTAGGCCTCTATGAGCAGCGACTATACTACATTAGTTAATCGTGTAACCTGGAGCCCTGATGGAACCCTCTTTGGTATGTCCGCTGTTATATCTTTCATTTAAATCGATCCAAATAAGAAAATTTAAATTTTAAGTTTCTTAAGTTTTTTTATATTTATGAGTGTTTGGATTCATAGTTTGACATTAATGCGAAAATGATACACCTTTCAAACAGTCCTGTTCTAGAAGACAAATCCAGTGTTTCCTGGTATGGGTGCATTACTAATTTCATCAACATATAAAGAAATCCGGCCATAACAAGTAGTTTGATTCATATATCTGATGTTGCATACTCGAGAAAGCACATACTTGCAATGGAATAGGCCAGGGCACACGTCAAAGAGTGCCGTCCCATTACATAGTCAACCCACATGTCGACGCTCTCTTTCACGGCAGGAAAAAACCTGATAAAAGTTAATCAATATAATCAACGTTGTATTCATACAAATAATCATATTATGGTACCCAATCAACTAAAGGACAAAAGCACAAGTTACTTACTAAAAGTAAAAAAAAACCTAAATCAATATATAAATCCATAAGTCTATTGATTACCTTGAAGAGGTATTTATTCTATCCTGATATTTTTTCATGTCTTCGACTGTTAGATTTAGATATTTTTGCTCTCTTTCACGACTCATGCTACATGACCAGAACCACAATATTTGTTGATGGTGCACAGTCTGTTATAAGGCCGCATATGAAAGCTTTCATGTGAGATTTGAATCTCTTCTATACAAGATACATATTGTAATTTTAAAATGGATGATATGTCACATAGGAGGCATATCTCCCATCCACTAAAGTCATAATCTCATAATCTGATCTATCTACAAAAGTTCTTCCTGGCCCACACCAAACACCCATATACAAGTTCAAAATATTTTTTCCTCTCACAACATGTAACAATATAAGACGTCGTGGATCTTCTAATTTTATTGTATCTGTAGATATATAATCTCAAGATTTCATTAGTTCACCTCTGTTTGTAGGTTTTAAAATACTACAGTGATAATGTGACGGATGAAGGTCTACTGAGGATGTTGAAGGTTATAAAGAAAGACCTTAAACCAGCAAGACGTCAAGAGACAGACAGTGAAGATGATGATGATGATACTGATGACGCTGATCTTCTAGATATCGAAGAAGAGAAGGATTTTGATGAAGTAGAGATAGGTGATAATACTGGTGATGGTTATGAACAGTCTGAAGACTCTAAAGGAACTATAGTTAAAGAACCTCGTGAAGAAAATTCAGATGAAGATTCTAATGGTGCAATGGATGATTAAGCTATGTTTAGAATAGATTCGTGTCTTGCACAAATATATAAAGAAAAAAGAAACCATGCTGGTGGTGGTGATACTGCTAATTCTCAGCTTGTGCTTTTCAAACTTTATGTAATTTCATTGCTGGAAATTTACCTACATGAGAATCCAGGCAAGTCTTATTTTGTTAAATTTATTATTTTCTAAATTTTAAATATACTTGAATCATATTTTAAAAAGGTTAATATGTCATGCAGGTAAACCACAAGTGTTGAAAGTATACTTAAATCTTTATCAATAATAAAGGTTTTTAATTTGTGTCATCAGATACTTTAGCCAATTGGATTATTATTAAATTTGTATTCGAATGGGTTGAAATAAAACCAATTCTATTTCAGAATGCCATGAAATATAATGATGTGTATTCTATGAAATATAATGATGACAATATGTGTTCTTGATTGATTCCAGGACTTAAGATCCGAGTTGATTGATGAAGAGCCTGAAATTGTTGATCCTGATGATTTAGATGAAGTCATACCGCCTGGTGATGAACCAAAAACTACCCTTAAGGTATGTTTCTAAATGGAAACAAACTTTATTCGATTTTTGTGGCTTCAAAAGCCTTTATGTTTTGCATAGACCTATAAAGTATCACATATTCACTGTTAGTACTTACATCCAAACACTCCCTTAACCTCTATTCTCTTCCACCAGTTCTAGGACTTTCTTTCTCATGTACCACATTATGGACTTCTATTAGTGTAGCTAGGTAACCAAGGTCTGTTATAAAGACTTCCTGAAATATCACCTCAAGGAATACAATAAAGGTTAACATGTCAAATTTAATATCGCGTGTACTATTTTTTTAATTTCTCGCTAACTCTCTTCGGTTTTGACCCTTTTTCTTAATTAATATCAGCAAGCCAAGGTTAGTACACTTTATTTGATTCACAATAATCTATGTATCTCATATGTGGTACAATGGGTGGATTAGGTAAACGGGTCAACATCAATAGACTAATTTTCGTACGGGTCATTTCAAAAATCTATCCCGGTTAAACCCATAATCACTTGGTTGCAAAGCATCTAACGGATACCGCTAGTCTACAAGCCTATTTGAATATTTTGGACCTTCTACTAACTGACCAATTGGGTAACTTAAATGAAAAAATAAGCTAAACATGCAGTATAATTAACTGTGATGTTTTATGTATACAAGATTCAAGCTACACTTACTTTCCAACTAAATCCTATACAAAATATTTATGTTGTTGATCTTGATCCAAAGATACATTTGCATTTTATTTTTATGGCATGAAGTGCGTTTGGATTTAAACTACAATAAAAAAAAGTAGACCGTTGCATTTAAGTGCGTTTAATACTCTAATGATACAGTAAAATAATGTTGTGTTTGGTGCAGTTTGGACGAGATCCAAGAAGGAGCTAAGGCGTTTCATGATGTCTCATGATCTCCCCAAACTGGTACTGGTGAAGGAGAAGCCTAAGCCTACTGCCCCACAAGCTCAAAGCCTGTGTGACCATTGTAGTCGTAATTTGTATGGTTGATGCATCTCGATGCTAGGTTTATTTTAATCAACTGAACTGGTTATTAGCATTGGTCCATTTTATACCAAAGAAATGAACTTACAGTTCTTATAGGACATGGTTCATGAAAATATTTAAGTAAGTTGGGAAAATGAAGGAGGCACAATGCCTCAACTTAACACAACAGCTGGTATGGAGACTGAAGAGTTATTCCACTTTGTATAAAGAAAGAAAAAAAATATTATTTAAAAAACGAATTATTCTAACAAAATCATTGTATATACACGCCATGTGGTTACATTTGTTGATGCTTATCTGCTTATTCTTTAGTATAATCAGGATTTTGCAGGATATCCGACGTTCAAGGGGCAAGTTTTGAATGGAAAACACATGTGGAGTTAATTGAAGGCCTAAGTCTGTTATACTACACACATCTATTGCCTAGGTATTTTGCACAAAGTTCTCTCATTTATATTGTAAAATATTTAGGTTAGAACAAGTTAGCTAAAGTTAGAAGTGCACCAAGTTGATTTATGAATTATTTTAATGTGTGGAGATTTGAACGATAACATCTTCATCAATGATAGGAAATAACAATAATTAATATAAATATGTATACATATGCAACTAAAGAATGTTTGGCATTACGTTACAAGTGAGTTGTCAAAGCCGGTGTTTAAATATTTCTATGTTGCTTAAAATTTTTTTGCTTTCAAAACTAGATAGGCAAAGAAAATTAGTTATAGAAGTTAAGTTTTAGGTGGTAACTGGTAAGCTACTATGGGCTAGGTTTGTTGTAAATGTTTTCTGTGAGTATCGTATAACAATTGTATTAAATAGTCTTTTTATAATACTTTACTCTAATGTGTGCATTATGCTCTCCATACCTCCTACAATAACTTTTATGTGAATACCGATTAGTGAAAAATCTCAAAATGTTCCTCGAGAAGAAGGGGAAAGTGGGAATTCATGCCGGCTATTGCCACCGGGATATCAGAGGTCGAACAGATATTGCAACAAAAAACATTTCATCAGTTGGTCTTTAATTTACTACCCTCCTATATTATGTCTTATAATCTGAGTCGTGACTCATATCTTTACTGTATATCACATTGTTAGCACGTATAGTGTACTCTCTTATCAATAACATGCAGTGTGTTCAAAAAACACTTGCTTTTGAGGGAAAAGTATGATGATATTGCCAGTACTGATATAAATTACTGTAATAGGTCTTAACGGTTGATGATATTGTTGCATTCAAGGACCAACGAGCTATTTTCTGCTAATGTTGTTGAAAGCGGCAAAGCAATGCCGTGTAGTGCAACATCTTATCATTTAAGGCTTAAAGCATCAGCGAATGGCTCGCTAAAAAACATATGCGTTTAGGCAATTTGGTTTTCATTTTTAATAGAGGTTACATTTTTAACCCACTAACTTGTGAATGGGTCGATTTGAATAAAAAATATGCTAAATAAACAAGTCAATGTGTAATTGTAATATATAAAGTTTTAACCATATATCGAGTTAATATGAATTTTCTAATCATGTTTGAACTATGGTAGTTCAAGGCTGGTGTCACACCTCCAAAGCTAGAACTAATAGTGAGATTCAATTTGTGTTCCGGTACGGGCGGTGATATATGATTCTGGTACTTTGCTCTGCTGGTAATCACCACCTTCTTTCAAATTTGAAGATGAAATGGAAGACCGTGACTATGTGCTCCCAGTAGCAGTCACGGGTTCAATTACTATTGTAGGCCCAATTTAATATACTTCTTTTAAAACATTTTATAAAAATGGTTGAAAGCTTACCCCAAAAGATGATTTTGACAATTTAAGTACATAATTGATTTACCTTTACTTAAATTTTAGTTAACGACATCCATGAAACAATTACATAAACAAAATGGTTTAAAAAATGTTTCTGTAATAAAGAATTTTTTTAAAAAAATATTTAACCAAAAATAAAAATGAAAATAATAATTACAAGTCATACCCGCCAAACGGGCGGGTTTTGCAACTAGTTTGTATATGTGTATATATATATATATATATATATATATATATATAAGTTATTGTATATATGTTTATTATTTTTTCTATTACTATTATTATTATAATTATAATTATTAAACTAGTTTTAAGATTCCTTGACGATACGGTTCAAGTGGGAATGATCCACTTTCAAACGTTGAGGGTACGGGATTTTAGTTTTGCACTCACAGAATGGATATTCATTTGTTTTGACAATACCGTAGTCCCTTTTTATTTTCTTAATTGGTTGATCTTTTTTGATTTTATTGTTAACGATGATAGGAGGCGGTGGATCTTTTTGGATTTTCGAAGGATCATCGGACTTTCCACTCCCGGTGAATACGGCATTCACTTGCTCGGTGTGAGCTTGAGGAGGTGGTGGTGGTTCAGTCCTATCGGTTTGTTCTGAAGATACATTTTGTGATTTCGACCACTCATCTATTTATCTTTACATGTTTTTAAATTTAGTTTGGAAATTCTTTTCATTTTGCTTTATATTTAGAATCATATCATTAACATTGTTCTTGAAAAACATGTTTGTAACTCTTTAACCATCTAAGAATTTGGTTATTGATTTTTCAAGATCTGTTTTAGATTGAGGTTCTTGGTTGACTGTTTTAGACTTTTTGTTGGGTAAAACCCCGGTGGTTTTACCATCGTCTCCGTCAAAAAGTTTATCATGAGCAGTTCTCATGCTATGGATACTGCTTTTGAAATCTTCGATATCATATTTCACAACGTTGATCAATTCTGTGAGCGATTTCTCTGAATCATTATTTGATTTAGGATCATAATGGGATTGGTGAGAATACGAATCATGGGAATCTCGGATTTGATAACCTCCAGATTGGATGGAATTTACTTCATTGCGTTTACACATCGGCGTGTCATCATTCATGTTGTTTTTAGAAGCGTGGTTATCTCTAAGGTCATAATATTTGTTACGCATATCTTGTAATTCTTCTTTTAAGCTTGTAATTCTTCTTTTAAGCTTGTAAATTAAGAATTAATTTTTATAGTTAAAGTTTCTAATTTTGTCATTAATCGAGAATTGTCATTATTACTATTACTTCCATCGGCGAAAGAAACAAATCTTTGATGATGTTTGTTTTACTTTGTCCTCAAGATATTTAAAAGCTTGATTTGGACTTTTGTAGAGGAAGATCCCTCTGGCTGTTTCATCCAGGATTGCTTGAGTGGATTCATCTAGACCGTGATAGAATATATACATAATATCTCCTTTGGTTAGACCGTGCCCATGGAATTTTTGAAGCATGTTCTTCAGTCATAACCAAGCGTCGGTTAGACTTTCACATACATTTTGAGAGAAATTTTTGATTTCAAGTAAAAGATGGTTCAATAACAAAGGTGGAAAGAATCTGTTTATAAAAGCTCTTCTCATTTGTTCCCACGATATTATAGACTCTTCATTAAGTTCGTTAAACCAGGTTTTAGCTTTATCGCACAAGGAAAAGGGAAATATCAAAAGCTTGACAGCTTCACTTTGAGTTTCACCATATTTGAACATGTCGCAAATTGCGAGAAATTTACGGATGTGGTCATGCGAATCGGCCCGCAGATAACCATCAAATTTATTTTCCCAAATCATTTTCAAATGGGTACTATTGATAACAAAGTTGTCATAAATATCGGGGTCGAACAATGACAAAATTAGGAGTCGGTGTTACAGTCTTTGCACTTTCCCACATAGGTTGATCATCAGGATCGAGAATCTTTTGTTTTGTTTCGACATCCTCTTCAGGTATATTTATGACGATAAATTCATTAACGATAAGATGTTAGGTTGAAGATTTGAGTGTTCGATCTGAATTGATTCTTTAAATTTACAAGACCTTTTTATTAAAAAAAAAAATTAATTTATATATTAAATTTCAACATTGCATTCTCCGAAAGATATGTATGGATATAAACAACGTTAAAGCATTTTGCAAAAAGACATTTTTATATGTATAATTAAGGCTAATAGGATAATATTCAAAATAAAATAAATTATTTTCATATATGTTTTTATAATTTTTTTTATTTTTATAGATTTATATATATATAGATATATTTTAATTTAATTATATATAGCAAATAAGGATAAATAATAATAAAAAAATTAGATAGAGTGCGGCGTACTTTAGGAAAAGTGCGCCGGCTTTTCTGGAAATTTTATGTGTAGAGGAAAAAGCATCCTCAATATAGGAATCAGATAGGACGATAATAAGGTGGGTGGATGTAGACATAATTCTGTAACAACCTAGTGGAAAATAACATAAGTTATTTATAAAATAGTTATGTATCTTTACATACTATTTAGGAAATGTAGTGGCACGAAGGACTTTCTTGAATGTAAAAAGGTTATAGTTCAGGTTTTAACCTTGTTCTCTATAACCTCAGCTCTTGATACCAATCTGTAACACCCCTTTAATTGACATATAGCAGCGGAATCTAAATTGGGGGTATTACTTCATGAATCAACAATCATAATCATAGAAAATGACTCAAAATAGACTTTTTGGAAAATTTAGTTATCATTCAATATTATTTCAGAGTTTTACAAAAGGAGGTCCCAAAATACATATGAAAACATAGAGTTTGAATGATAACAAGTTTGGACGTCCTCAAGTCCAATGCCACTCCGTGCCATAGGTTGCTCAATTACCTGAGATAAACATGATAAAAAGGTCAACATAAAGGTTAAGTGAAATTCACAGGTTTAAATTGTAATAGTTGAATACAAGTCATCATAAGTGGTAATAATTGTACAATTACAATTATCATGGAAAACAGTATTATTGCCCTAAGCTCATGACACCAACATCTTAACATGAAAATCACCTCAGTGACATTATTAAGGAACAAAAGTCCTCTTGGAAAGGTAACTTGCCAAAGTTACCCATTATTCTCAATTATAATGTGTTTGATTACCTCATGTACAGGTAAACACAAACGGGATTCGTCAATCCCGATAGATCTATCCACAATATTCGCGTTCACTCGCAAGTGATTAATGGTTCATGATTAAATTATATTGGCAGTAGAGGTAAACTTAGGCAATAATATATCAGGACAACATACAGTTAGAAAATACTTGTATTCATGGTTTATAGAATGTATCCCTTACAGGATTTAGAAAAACATATAAAGGTGGGCTATGAACTCACCTTGATAAGGTAGTTGATTGATTTGAAATTTAATTCAAATAGAAGTAAACAACCTCGTCACGCAACCTGGGGTAATATGTCAAGTCTTAGTTTGATTGTTTCAAAAATTTATTTCATAAAGTTTAACGTAAATGATTTTGGTTTATTAGTTTGTAAAAACATCGTATCACTGTTCGGGCTATCATAATCTAAAGGTCATGCAGTAAACGTTTGAGGAGCTAGGACACTTTAAATCGTAAATCCAGCAACTCGTCAAAACATCTACCCAAATGAAAGCCCCTCACATGAAATTCCCTAGTAACGTGATACGTTATTGTTTAAATGATATGATTTTATCTTTTTAAGTTTCTTCATAATCTAGTGGATGATAAATTATGTTAAATATATAACATAATTATTTTATAGTGTTTCGATCGACGAATGATAACGACAAATGTGTCGGGCTTTAATAAAATCGAGTCTTATAATATTTAAATATATTTTTATAATTAATATAAAAATATAATATTTTATACCTTTCAGAATTCAATAATGACAATATAATAATGACAATATATACCCTTGGTATATATTAATTTACAATTTAAACCCTTTATATATAATTTTAAACTTTTAAAGTTGGCAAAACAGGCCCTTGTAGTTTAACTTTAGGATATTTACATTTTTAGCCCAAAAAGTTTATAAGTTTCAAAAGTTACAATATATACCCCTCATGCATAAAACGATTTGCGTTTTTAGTCCAAAATCATATACTTTGTATTTTTCGAATCCAATTTAGTTTTGCAGCATCTAGCTTATTACAAAAAGCTAAAATAAGTTAGTTTTATAAGCTTAAAGCTTATGAAATGAGCTTATTGGCTTGAAAAATCAAAAAGGGCACGTTTTAGCTTTTAGGGTTTGATTCTAAGCTTATAAAAATGATAGATTAACTTATTAGAATAGCTTATAAGTTCAGCTTATGGATTTTAGGGTTTAGGCTTTACAAAAATAGCTTATTAGGGTTTTAAAGTGCATTTGGTTTAGGAAAAACCAAACCAGTAGGCTTAGGATTTAGGGGCTTATTTCACGTAATCATAAAGATGAATAGGGGCTTATTAAGACTAGAATAAGCTTTAGCTAGCTTATTATAGATTCGCATCGGGTGGGAGGGGGGGGGTGGGGGGGGGGGTGGGTGGAGATTAGGGTTTCAACATGGGTCAATTAGGGCTCGATTAGGGTTTGGTTTGATTTAGAAGTTTCCAAAATGGTTTAGCTTGTACATATGGATATAACAAAGCTTATAAAGGATCTAACATGTGACAAGAGCTTATATAACAAATGGTAGGACTTACTAGTACACGAAATGGATCAAAATGGGTTGATATGGGTCGAAATGACTTGGAGATGAATCAAGAACATTTCTTCTCTTGTTCCTTGATTTCTACTAGCTTAAAGACCTTTCCTTAGCTTGGCTAGAACATAGTTTTGAGGTAGTATGAAACTTAGTGGTGAGTTTTGAAGGTGTACATGTATGCGTGTATATATAGGGTTGAAATATGAGTGGTGACCAAGTTTGTGTAGAGTAGTGGCCAAGTTATGAAGAGTGGTGCCCAAGGGTTAGCCAGGGATTTACTATTAGAGGCTAGGGACTAGATTAGAGAGCTGTTGAGAGGTTGGAAGAGGTTCGGCTATCCAAGGAGGCGACGAGGGGGCTTCTTAGGGAACAAGGGTGCAAGTTGATAACAAGTAGGTGACAAGGAGGTAAAGGGAGCTAGCAAGGTGGTGACAAGGTGCTAGGCAAGGTGGTGACAAGGCGTAGAGGGTGCTAACTTGGTTAGGAATTAGTTTAAAACTAGTTAAGGGGTGTTGGGTTTGCTAGGGTTTCAGGTTAGGGTTTTAGGTTTAACCGAGTGTGTGGAGTGAAATGGAGGGAAAGACAAGTTTGTATGTGGTGCATTGGAGTGTTGTAACTCGTGCTAAATAGGTTGTACGAAAAACCTATAGAATTTGGAGGGAAATGGAGCTTATTTGAATAGTGTGCTTAATCGAGTTGTACCATAAGATTAAAAGAGTTATACTAGGGTTTTATAATAACGTTATAAATAGTATGTTAAATAGATAACGTATGGTATAAATGGAGTTTAAAACATATTGATTCATATATTATAATATTTACTTGATATAAATGTTAACAAAATTGGCATTGGTAGGTTGCGTGAGCACGTTTACTTTTGTAATGTAAGTTACGTTACATTATGGATGGAATAGAGCAAAAATCTTTCCATGAAAATGGTTGCATCTAATTTAATAGATAGAAATTACATTGAGGAAAATTGCATCTAATTTAATAGATGGATAATTATATAGGGGAAAATTGTGGGTTGTTATACAAACTGATAACAACTTAAAACAATTCCCCGGCAGCGGATCCAAAAACTTGATGTGTGTTTTGCAAGCTTTAAATTTATCATACTAGAAATACCGATTTTGACTAAAAACACAACACGGGCAAGTATACCCTTTCGTATGTAATATAGCTTAGGTAAGTCTAGGTCGTCCCAAGAGAATTGTAGTTTTCACAGTGTGTAATTAAGGTCCTAAGGCTAAAATGATTGTCACAGATCAAATTAACCACAACGTGCATATATCAAATATTGTAAAGAAAGCGATTAAGAGATGATGAAAGCAAGGAATTAAAGTATGTTTGTTAAGGAAATGATCACTTAGATAATGAGTATTTAGGATAGTGTTTATAAGTTTAGAAAGCAAGATAACACAAGTTACAAATCCTTTCGGCCTTTAAGTGTAACTAGTGGTTATATCGATTAATAACAACAAATCCTTGCTGTAACACCCCCAAAAATGCGTGTCGCAGCGGAAGTACGTCCGGGGGCGTTACTTCATAAATACACAGCGCTAGATACAAGAGAACGACCTCTAAATGTGTCGTTGAAAATAATCCGATGAATTTCCTTAAAATTGATATAACATTTGTCCCATAATTGCATCACCATGAAAAACTTGAATGTATAGACTCCAATGCACTTCAAGTAAGCCAAGTATTTATATCACATGAGAAAAACATGCGTAAAACGGTCAACATTAAAGTTGGTGAGTTCATAGATTTGTTTAAGTATAAATGTTGAACTAAAATTCTGTCAAGTGTGTATGACTATTTAAAATCCTTAATTGTCCTTCCAAAATGTATGTATGATTTTTAGAAATCAAATAGTTGTAAAGTATGCATGACCATTTCAATCCCCAAATAGTCACAAAAATGTACGTATGACCGTTGTATCGCAATTGTTCAAAGCATGTATGATATTTAAAATATAATATCACCAAATGATTTCAAGTATGTATTTGCCACTTTATTCAGGCACAGTAAATAGTCCATGTTCAAATAAAACAATGAATACAATTACTCTAAGTCATGAAACGCGACGTAGACATGTATGTATTCTACTTTATTCAAGGCACAGTAAGAGTGTACCCATCGTAGGTGTTCCCTCCAAGAACACCCGGGCATTAATGAACATAATATGTACCCATCATAGGTGTCCCCTCTAAGAATACCCGGGCATTAATGAAAATAATATGTACCCATCATAGGTGTCCCCTCCAAGAACACCCAGGCATTTATGAAAATATCCATGTGTATATAATTGTTGGCACTAAGATTCAACCAATCGTATTCCGACATTATAAAAAACGTTCGTTGCCAAGTGATAGCTAATCAACCGAATCGGGGATTTTCAATCCCGAATAGATTATTTCATAACCTTCGAAAGCTCACCCTCCAAACGTGATTTACAGTTCATGCATCCACCTAAGCTAATCCATAGATCATTCGAGTAAAAGTATATTTGTTGCATCCATAAGTAAAAAACCAATGTGTACTGATGGTATTTTTACGTACCTATAAAAATATATAATAAAAATACTACTTTAGGTAAAATTACAACTATTAACCTATTAACGAAGGTAAAAAGTTTTAAAACTTACAAAAATAATATACATAAATATAATAGTACGTATGTTAACCGGTAAGTTTGATCACCACGGTCGTTTCCCCAATGACTATGAAAATAGAGACCCACGTTAAGTTCGAATCGGGGGTGGGGGTTTGATTTGAATGAAGCAAAAATATTTGGATAAGTATTATTAACACATAATTAAGAAGCAACAAATAATGACAATTAAGCAAAAAGACTAATGGTGCAAAAAGGAAAAGGACTAACTGGGTATCTAACAAATTAACGGAGGGACTAACTGAAAAACAACTAAGATCGAAAAGTTACACTTTCTACCCTGAGAATCTACCCCGTTGACAAGCTAAGGCCCGAATTAAGGTGAAATTTGAAAAGTGCTTATTATGAAAAACTCAAAGAAGCAAAGTTGTAAAGGAATCTAGTGGGAACAAAATTTATAAAAGCTACTAGGACTGAAAATCTCAAATAAGCTCAATAAGAGCTTATCTTTTAAGCTGTTACAGAAAGGAGGGCTTAACCCTTGGTTTTAGAAAATAAGCTATAAAAAACTCAAAACTAGTTCAAAATTGAAAAGGAAAGAAGTTCTAGAAAGCTTATGATGTGCTTAATTTGAAAATGAAAGAAATAAAAGCTTAAACTACTTTAATGCTACTGAAATCGATCATGAAATAAGCAAACTCAGGAAATAAGCAAAGTAACACAAACTCCAAATAAGCTAGAAAACTTAATAAGCTAAACTAGACTTTGAAAATTTAAGGACTTGTCAAACTACTTATTATCCATCAAATTAAGCTATAAAATCTAGACTTAAAAGCTGAATTAACAAATTTAGACTTTACTTAAGTTCCTACTGTTTTTGGAATTTTCAGGTTTTTTATGACTTTTGACAGCAAAATAAGCTAAGACAATAAGCTAGAAAGCAAAATTTAAGACTTAAACGAAATTAAGCTATATGAAAACTTAAATCCTACTGAATTTTATAAGCTAAATCCTAAAATTACTATTCTAAATTAAGCTGAGAACACAGCAGTACTAACTGAGGTTAGTACTGCTAGTGTAAATATTCAGCAGTACTTTCAAGAGAAAGTACTGCTAGTGTAACTTGACTTTTGAAAACAAAAATAAGCAATGAAATAAGCTAGAAAATAACAACTAAAACTAAATTCTTAATAAGCTAAAGCTAAACTTAATCCTACTGAAATTAAAGCTAACAGTACTAACTTATGAGAGCAGTACTAACTTTGGAAGTTAGTACTGGTAGTGTAAAAACTCAACAGTATTAACTTATGTTAATACTGCTAGTGTAAATCGAGAGTGCACTAAACCAAACACTCCTTTATCATTTTAACAGGACTTAGAAAAGCTTTTTAAGGGAAATTTAATGAACAAGTACTAAATACCAGATAAAAACTAGATTAAAAAAAACTTAGCAAACATGAATAAACAACTGAATAAGTGAGATTCTAAGATTATAACTAATTAAACTAATATTTTTGGATTTTACGAGTTTTTATGACAGAAATTGACAACTAAAAATCTATAACTACTTAAACAAATTCAGATAAAGTTAAACAACTAAACAGCACTAGAAGAGACATTTAAACATTAATAAGCAAAGAAAATAAGCAAATAAGCAATATTAAACGTATAAGCTATAACTAAGCAATTTAAAACTGAAATTAGAGACAAATGAAAAGAGAAACTTACTTGATCCTTTAGCTAAACAAAAGGTACCAATTAAGGCAGCTACAAGCTCTCTAGCTTATGAATAAGCTAGAGTATAAGTCCTTGGGATCTCTTCCAAGGTAAGATCCCCTTCCAAAAGCTTAGATCCAATAAGATCCATGTAAGATTAAACTGACTTAAGGTTTAGGTAAGATTAATACTGAATTCAAACAGCTCTATTTCAGCTTATAGACTAAAAGAGCTTAATATGAGCTTATTAAGACAATTTTGGCTTATTAAGAGAGCTTATGACTTAAAATGAGAGCTTAGAAAATGAGATTTAAAACACTAAAAACTGAATTTCATTAATTAAAGAAGCTGATTACAATACTTGAAAAAGGAAATTACATTTAAGAAAATTACGAATTTAAGCTAAAAATTAATAAAAACTAAAATTATGGACAGCTACTGTTGTCAGTTAGTAAGTGGTTGAGTACAGTAATGTTGCGTTTATGATTAAAAATAGGAATTTTGAGACTCTATAGTTTACTTTTATGAGGCTAGATCTATGTTATTGGTATGAGTTATTTATTATATGAGAATGATGAACTATCGATTAGATTTGCTAATGATTCATCAAGTAAATAGCTAGAGTGGAAACTTTATTGTAGGATTACGAGGGATCTAGGATTGTTGTTGTGATGCTTTTGTTTAGCCGGAGTTGTATTTGGTTGGGTAGGTAAATGTTTTAGAGTGTACTTCGATGGTCAGTTTTGGTGTTGGGCGTTATTATAGATTCTAATATTTAAGTCTAAGGTATCTGTCTCACATAGGTAATTGAATCATCTCTGTTTAGCGTTTATAGAGAGAGTACGTGTTCTACAAGGTAGTGTGGTTCTGATGTAGTGATAAATTTTTTTATTTGTTTTAAGTATTCACAATATTATCTTAAGCATTTTCTTTTATTCTAATTATATTAATTGTTCTCATGAGTTAACTAATAATACTTCTGATGGCGTATGATTTATTTTAGCACACGAGTAACCGGAACAACACGGGATGAGTGGCGGGTGCGGTTGTGTTGAATGAAAGATATTTTTAGTGAATTAAAATACTGAAAATTACATATACTAAAATAAAAAAACTTATGTTTATAAAGTCTAAAAATAATTGATGTAGTCAAGAGTGTACAAATACACATATTAATGTAATTGCAGTAACATCAACCATGCTGCAACAATAATATAACAATAATCTTCTAAGACGTACATATACACACATACACTTACCACCAAAGAACACATAATCAACATATATAACTGCAGAATGATGGTGTGATGATTGGGAAGGTGGTGGTTTGGGTGGGTATTAAGGTGGTGGGATGAGGGCTGGTAGTGAGTTGGGTAGTTTGTGAGTGAGTTCTTGTGTGGGTGTTTTCTTAGGAAGAATTTTTAAATGATATCTTGTGAGGGGATGAGATTTTGTGGCAGGTAAACGTGTGGAATCGAAATTAAATTTAGGTTCAGAGATATGAGTTTTTGGTGAATGTATCTAATGTGTAGCATAATCTAACTTAGATGGCTCGCGAGAGGCGTAAAGAGAGAGAGAAAAACATGCGCTGGGTTAGATATAGTATAAAATTCTGTACTTGGTGAGACGGGAAGTAATATAAAAGGTTTGAGATGGTTATCTAATGGGTAGACAATAGGTGTGGGAATAACATATCTCAGGACGTGAGTATCAGAGTTGAATGAAGTTTTTTTTATTTTCTAAGGAGTGTGATCTATAGTTAGTTATAGATGCTGTGTTTTGGAACACAAAAGGAATAATGTTGACATAAGAGCTACTAAGTAGACACTCACAAGCTACTACTAACACATCTCGGCGAGGGGCATGATCTCTTACAAGTGTGGAGAGAATGCGAAGAAATATGAGGAAAAATAAAGGACTACTTAAATGCACTTGAGAGAAAAGACTGTCGTAGGTACATATCTTTATTCTTTGATGTGACGTTTGTGTTAGTTTTG
Organism: Tanacetum coccineum; assembly: GCA_026074375.1. Lineage (NCBI taxonomy): Eukaryota > Viridiplantae > Streptophyta > Magnoliopsida > Asterales > Asteraceae > Tanacetum > Tanacetum coccineum. Next base: position 33,564 of record BQNB010051284.1, read on the forward strand.
TGAGTGAGTTTAGCACAAAACCCATCACAATTTGTGCTTCTTCATTGATTACGTGGCCTTTGAGCTTGAGCTAGGATAAGTATCTCCTTGATTAGACTAATTTGTCCCTGCCATCTTGTAAGAGAGACCTTGAATTGTCTTCCGTACCCTTTAATTTTCATTTGCCCTTTGTTTTACCATGGTAGTGAAAACGGGGGAGACGATGAATAGTAAAAGGGTTTCCCGCTCCTTCTTCGACAGTTAAAACTGTTGAACTTTGGGAAGTTTGCATAATTGGCCCTTGTGTTCTTTTTATTCTTTTTCTTAGTTATAAATAACTTTCAAAAATAGCAAGTTTGGTCCTTGGATATGTTACAAAAGGATTTTAGCTAAGGATTTGGGCTTTGGGGCTTTGGCTTTGTACTCTTCTGATTCTCGTGTCCGTGCTTGCTTGACTTTGACTGTTTTCTTGTGATTTTTGACTTATCCATACCTGCACACACAAAACATAAATACAAGCATATTTTTGCTATTTTTGGTCTGTTTTGGGTTTAATTAGGTTATTTTAGGTGCAAACGGATATGTGTATTTTACACCTATCATTGTATCTCACGGTGAGATATGCATATGAGTGTATAAACAAGTTATAGCGAGTGTTCACGCCCAAAAATTAGACCAAGTATTGTATCTCATCGCGAGATATATAAATAAATATGTAAACCAATTTGTAATCAACCATGTAAATGCATTTGTAAACAAGCATGTTCTCACCCAAAAAATATATGTAAAACCAGTAAAAACAAGGGGGATATAAACTCACATTCATGTTGAAGAACGGTTGACAGATAGGCATCTAATATGCACAACACAAACGGAGGACGAAGCGGCTCGATCAAGTAGTTGCAGCTTAACTTATCTGCTAAGTCCCACTAGCCTAGGATAATGAATTTGGGTTTCCCGATGAATGGATATGTCAACGCGACACGTTGATAAAGATTTAGTTTTTAAAGTTGTAATAGTTTGGTGGTTGGTTAAATAAAATAAATCGAAAAGTAAACATAAAGTATGTAATATATTCCGTATATATTACATATGAAAAATATATCAAGTATATAATTCATACCGTGAATTATATAACAAAGAAAACCAATCAAATAAATAATCAAGGTATATAATACCTTGTAAGTATTAAATAAGAAACGTGAGAAAAAGAATTGAAATAAAACATTTCGACACGTGTTCGTAAATCACCAATTTAATTATTAACAGTTCTCGTATAAAAGTAACACACGTTTTAATGTTACGAATCATGTAACCGATGTTTGTAAAGTTTTTACAAAAGTTATGACTTTATCTTTTAGTCGGGAATTATAAAATAATATTTTATAATTTAGTATTTCGTTTCCTCGACGGGTTGTGGCTAAAATAGTTGCCTCATTATAAAAGTATAGTTTTCGTTCGTTTGTCAGGTTGTTGTATAATATAAATTAATAATCTTAAAACTGTATAACTTAACCCTTTTTCAATCAATCGGTGGCATTTCTCGCGGTGTTTCATATATATAATTAGACGCGATTATATAATATAATAATTACATTTTAGTTAACCATTAACCACCATTTAATCCGGTTTTATATTTATAAAATCTTAGGAATATATTTTTTAATCGATTTATATAATCAAAACCCACCTCTAATGGTTGTTTCTGTTCACCCTAACACGCTTATGGCTTTTCCTTGCTAAAGCCAAAACGCACGTTATGATCTTTCTCTTAACCCAAACGCACCCCTTGGTGCAATCTGCTAAACCAAACGCCCCTGTTTGTGTTAATCTGCCAAACCAAACACCCCTGTTTGGTTAATCTGCCAAACCAAACACACCCTTATTGGTTTTTGCCAACCCAAACACCCCCTTATTGCTGTTAACAGCCCAACCAAACGCACCCTACTCGTTTTAGACTAAACCAAACGCAACTGTTCGGTGCTAATACAGCCAAACGCACCCTTGTGCTATTTTATTATCAAACCGAACGCACCTTTGGCTGTTTCTATTATACCAAACGCACCCTTTGCTGGTGGTTTGACCCGACACCCCACGCACCCTTGTGGGTCGTGGCGGCTACCGAAACAAACACCCCCTTTGTGTTATCATCACCACCAACGCACCTTTTGTGATAAAACAAAACCATACGCAACCTCTTTGTTGTTTTAAACCCAAATCGAACGCACCCTTTTTGAGGCAAACCAAACGAACCCTTGGGAGGTTTTTCTGCTAAACAAAAACGCACCCTTTTCTTGGGACTAATGAAACCAACGCACCCTAGTGGTGTTGGTTAGAAAATCAAACGCACCCTAAGGATTAAGAAAACCAACACTAAAACAAACGCCCCTTGTGGCTGCTAAAACTAACCCGAACGCACCCTTGGCCTGACCCGATACCCAACGCACCCTTGGTTCGTTATTATCAAACCATACGCACCCTTTTTGGTGCTACCACAAACCCAACGCACCCGGTGGGTTTGTGACCCAAACCCAACGCACCTGGTTGGTTTAAGGACAACACCAAACGTACCCTGTCGGTGGTTTTTTTCAAAACCAAACGCACCATTTTTGTGGTGCTGCTGCTAAACCAATGCACCCTTATGGGTCGTTGTTGCAACGGTGGTGGTGGTGTAGAGGAGGTGGTGAGGGGGTTGGTGATGTGGTGCGTGGTGACTCGCGAAAACTTTCCCCTTTTTATATATAAATAAATATAAACATATATAAATATATAACAAGGATCAGGATCTACAAAATCAATGAAACCGGAAGTCGTATAGAGTGTTTCCGGGTCGTTATGTCCCAACGAGGCTAGAATGGAAAATCGAATGACGAATTGATAAATGATGTTTGAATATGACAAGGATGTGATTGGGCACTAAACCTAATAAGCAAATGCACACAAAGATAAGCAAGGAAAATAAGCTGGAAAAAGCATAAAAGCTAGAAATGGTAAAAACACTTAAAACT
>BQNB010051285.1:0-41070 GCA_026074375.1 Tanacetum coccineum
AATTTTATTTCTTTTTATTGACAATGTTTTTATATTTTTGGTTTTTCTTTTTTTTTCTTTTTTTTACAGATAACTTCAAGAATGAAGGGTCTTCAAAAACTAGGTTTCAAACAGTACGGATAGTCGACTCATAGCCTCCCCGGCAGCGGCGCCAAAAATTGATTGGTATTAAACTAGACCTCTTATATATATAATGTATAATAAAATATATATAATAAGTATAATCTAAAAATGATCAATGAAACCGAGAAGTAGTATAGAATATTCCCGGGTCGTTTTTCCCCAATGAGGCTGTGCTTGAAAATTGATACAGTCGGAAAATTAGAGTTTGAATGAGATTAATGATTCGGGAATTTAGAAAGCTAAATTAATCAATAATAAGCAAAAACGATTGAGAAAAACCTAAAAATTATGAAATTAAACTGAAAAACGAGAGCAGGAATCCCGAACAAGGGGTCAAAAACCTAAAATCTTAAAAATTAACCCTACAAAGAAATTTTTACTTCTAATCTACTCTAGGTGACTAATAATGAAGAATGAAAAAGACTAGACTGAAAACGGAGTTAATTTGAGCTTTAAAATAAAAAAAAACAAAAACGGGGCTAAATCCCGTTCTTTAAAAAGTACGATTTTGCAAAAACAACCCTACGAAAGATTTTCTATTTTTCCTAAGTGAAAACTGATAAAAGAAAATTTTCTAAAAAAGAAAAATATTTTTTTGATTTTTATTTAATTTATAATAATTAAAAAACAGTTTTAATGAAAATAAAAGATTAAAAATACTAAACGTTTATAAAAAATTCTCAAAAAATACTGAAAAATAGCTTAAGAGATGCTTTACCTAAGAAAAATGAAAAAAGTTTGCCAGCTTATCCAAATAAGCTGTAAAAAAGCTAAAAGGGCTTATGGGCTTAACGGGCTAAAGAGCCCTTAATAAATTAATTGTGCAAGACTTTGTTGGATGAGCTATTGGAGCACTTGGTTATCACGTTGGGCTGTTGAGAGAGAGGTCGCAGGTTCGAGTCCTGGGCCTCTCTTTTTATTGCTGCTACAGTACTTTTTTTTAAACTTTTTTTTTAAACTTAAAAAGCAGTTAAATATAAGCAAATTTAAAAAAACAACTTTTTACAAAGACTCTCAATAAGCTATTAAATAAGCAACAAAAAAATGGCAGCAAGCACACTTTGTAACTTAAGGCATAAATGAGCTAAACTGGTGGGGCTTTTTATGGCAGAATAAGCAAAAAAGGGGGGGAAATAAGCTCACACAGTTAAGCTAACTAACCCTATGAACAAACCTAAGCAAAATAAACAACTAAAACTAGACAGAAAAGCTAATAAGATAAGCAATAAGCAAAGTGCCAAAACTGGCAGACCTAACAGCCTAAGTGGGCAAGTTTGGGCTTAAAAATAAGCCACTAAAAGGGGGACCTAAGGCTTAAGGCCAACAAACAGATGAATTTTAAGCCTTAAGGAACAAATATCATTAATCAATAAGCAGTTTGTAATAAGGAGTGAGCCACAAGAACCAATTGAAAAAGCTAGTTTTTCATTTTTTCAATACTTAGTGATGTGTTCAGTTTTGTAGCAAAACACAAAGAAAATTTGCAGGTACTTAGGAATTTGATTCCAACTGGTTTTACTCTTGAGCAACACAAAAATAGCATAAAAAGCTTGCATACAAAGATCCAATCACACAGCTTAATTAAATGAGCTTTTGAGTTCTCAGATTAAAACTTAAGTTCTGTTAACTATGATTTTGAGATTAAAAGCTTAAAAACTCAACCAAACTAAATTTAATACCTATTTCTAACTAATCTAAACTGACTCAAAAGCCAAAAGCTTGTTTTGACCCTTTTTAACCCATTAAACCAGTTTACCCAAACATCCCTTTAAAAACACAAAAACATTATTAACTTAAAAACAGATTCTGAAATTTGACAAAAACTAAGAACACATTAAACATAAGTCAAAACTAGTACAAATAAGAAATTATAACAGAACATGAAGCATTGAATAAGCAAAATCGGGCATGTGCTTAAAAATAAGCAAAACTTGAAAAAGTAACTTACAAGGGTCCAAATGCTTTTTGTGAGTACTTAACCACTAAAACAGGTTTTCACATACCCTTATAGCTTACCAATAAGCTCTAAACCAATAAGCCATCCAAGATTGCTTATTCTTCCAAAATAAGCTTGAATCCATGTTCCTTTCTTAATGAAACAGTAGCCCCTTTTTTTAGCTTTGGGAAAACCTTTAAGTAGTTAAAACAGGTTATACAAGCTTAAAAGAGCTTATAGAAATAGCTTTTGAACAAAAGAGCTTAATGACATAAAAATTATAAACAGGAACAGATTTGCATTTAACCATAGAACTTAAAATTTCATTTCATACAAAAAGTGATTACAATGCTTGAAAATAAAATGACAGAATACTAAAAATTTAAAAACATTAAAAAATAAAATTAAGCTACTCCTTGTTCCCTTTGTCTTCTTCTCTTTATATAGGCAGCTGGTCTTCAAGCCATTGTGTTTGTTGTGTTTTTGCTGTGAGAGAGAAGCTACAAACAATCTGAGCCCTTCAAATTTCTTTGAGCCCACAGCTATTGATCAAAACCCTCAATTATTCTTGTCCAATAGGCATCTTGAGGATTGCCAGCATGTCCATTGACCATGTGGGGTGTGGGGTAATCTGGTGGTGATGGATTTGGATGATAGTAAGGGGTAATCGAGGTGTGAGAGTGACAGGAGGGGGAAGGTTTGAATTTGGCGGGAAATACTTGTAGAAGATAAACAGTATTTGTGTTTCAGGGGTGAGGTTTAAGAGTTTGTCAAGAAAGGCCCTCCATCTCTTATAAGTTAATTGCAAATTTCATCCTTGTGGTGTATGACAGATTTAGGAAATGGCAAAAATAGTCCCCCATGGTTATGTATTCATTTGCAAAGTTAGTCCTTGTGGAGTACAAGTTTTAACCGTTGGCAGAATTGACCCTTGTAGTATATCTTTGGTGTATTGGCAGTATGAGCCCTTGGGCTTTTAGAAAGGGTTTTGGGCTTATGTAAATTAAATGGGCCTTAAGTCTTCATTTATACTAATGGGCTTATCCGGCCCATTAGATGGGTGCGAGTGGGCCCATTAAGTATTCTTCGGTGTCGGCTCCGGTTTTGACTGTTGACTTTTTTCGGGTTGACTTTGACTTTGACTTAGTTGACTTGCTTATTTGATCTTTGGCTTTTCCATGGCTTTTCCATTCCGGCTTGTTTTATATCCGTTTTTGGCTTGATTTTTCATCCTTTTGTCAGATATCCGTTTCCTGCACAATATAAATGCAAACATACAAATACAAAGTATTTTTGGTACGTTTTTGGTCATTTTAGCTCATTTTTAATAGTGAAAGGTATGTGTAATTAAACGCATACCAAAATCCCCCATACTAAGACGTTGCCGTGTCCTCACGCAATGCTATGAAGTAAGCACTTAAGAAAACTAAGAATCTCGATCCCCCTCGACTAATAACCTTGAAAAGTAGCTAAGTGTTCATCAAGGGAGTTAAAGACTCATAAGTTTTGAAAATCCCCGTCTTTACCATTTATATATATATACACTTATTCCTACACATCTTTTTGTATTTTTCATTTTTCTCATTTTTTTGTAGTTTTCATATTGTTTGACTTTCGTTATTTTATAACTTTTAGGGATCATAGAACAAGATGCATTTCGATCCGAGAATGCCCCAAAAAGGATAAATTCATCGTTCCCGACTTTTCACTTATTCCAAACCAAGCTTAAAATGAAATCATCGTTAATTATGAGCTAAGATGCTAACACTACTCATATTTGCAATTTGTAAACTTTTCACTCCCGACAATTATTATATCTTAGGTGTATGTGCTATTTTGAATTTCAACCATGGATCAACGTTTTGCAACATTCTATGTTTCACGTTCCACCCGAGAATAATGAGTTTGAAGGCGAGATCATCCCATGTAGCGACTTTCGTCTCGGCACATCCCAACCTTGCGGTTAAGTGACCAGGCTTTTGACACCCCACAAAGACTAGTATCGGGACTCACGGACCTTAGGTTTCATAAACTCTTAGGTTTTCCGTATGCACATAGCTTATAAAATAGAATAGCCAAAGTTCAAAAGCATATTTGAATTTAACAAAAAGAGATCTTTTATTCACACTTAATATTAACCATTTATGCAATTTGTAACCCTCGACCTTTTAGAAGGCTGCAACATCGGTTGTGAGCCGGCAAGATGCAGCAAACTTTTATCAGCCTCGGATTATTATTCTTACTATGGGCTTTCTTTAGAAGGCTGCAACATCGGTTGTGAGCCGGCAAGATACAACAAACTTTTATCAGCCCACAGTTTATATTTATTATATTTTTGCATTTTTCATCATTTTTTTTTATATATATATATATATATAGGGAAAACGTCTTTTTGAAAAATTCAAGTATAAATTTGAACTAAGGCTAAAGTTTTTGCTATATACTACATAAAAATTATTGATTTAAGTTTAATTTCCAAAAGTAGCACGTATATTAATCAGGTTAAGAGCTTATGTTTTATGGGCGAAAAAAGCGACACATACACACATGAGCTCTTAAGATTTCCAAATAATCCTTGTTTAGCATCCAACTCATACTTAACACTATCATTTTTCGTTCTTCGCGAATATTCGCGAACGCTTAGTCTAAAAGTTAAGGAACAAGCTAGAGCTCAACACGCTCGATCGAGTCAAAATTTACTCTTATTCTACCCAGCAGGAAAGTCAAAATTGTGACAAAACACTTATTTTATTTTTGAAAATTTTTAAATTTTTTCATTTTTTTTTTGAAATTTTGGTGGTAAAACGGATTACGTGAGAACAACGGCTGCAGGTATAATCAAAATCGAAGACCCCCCCCCATACTAGAATGAAACATTGTCCTCAATGTTTTATGAAGGGTTTCTACGTAAATCCTAAGCCGTTTATGAATTATGCTTAAAGATAAACGTTAGTCGATAAGATTAGGATATCGGGATTCCCAAATGAAGCTGAGGATTGTGAAGCTCTTGTGATCGAAGGACAAATACCGCGAGCACGAGAGGCTTCAAAAATCCAGGACATCCTGGACAATACAGCACAAAATACAAAACATGGAAAAGGTAGAGGCAAGCCTCCTCACAACAACTAAACACTTATTCATTACTAAGCTAGCATACTACTACGGATAAACTAGGATAAGCATGGGGTGCCTCCCACGAAGCGCTTGTTTAAGGTCACTTAGCTTGACCCAATTCCCTGAATTTAATTATCCTTAGGGAAGGTTTGGAGGTCCGGGATATCCATAGCAGGGACATCCCCTCCAAAGTAGTGCTTCAGACGATGACCATTTACTTTGAAGTTTGGCCCGGAGTTTTGGGATAACTCAACGGTGCCATATGGAAAAACTTGAACAATGGTAAATGGTCCTGACCAGCGGGACTTCAACTTGCCAGAGAAAATTTTCAATCTTGAGTTAAAGAGGAGGACTTGATCACCGACGTTGAAAACGCGGTTTTTGATCTTTGCGTCATGAATCCTCTTAGTTTTCTCTTTGTAAATCAAAGAATTTTCATAGGCTTGATCACGCAGTTCACTTAATTCATTGAGTTGAACTTTGCGTTGATCTCTCGCGGTTTTGAGATCAAAGTTTGCATGCTTAAAGGCACAGTACGGGAATAGGTGAAGAGGATAAACAGTAGACGTTTTAAAAGTTATAAAAGGGTTAAGTTTTGAGGTTTGTCACAAAAGGTCCCTGTCTTTTATACATATGCTTGCAAATTTCGTCCTTGTTTTGTTAAATGTTTTGAAAGTTAGGCAGAAAAGGTCCCCCATTGTTATATCATATATTGCAAATGAAGTCCTTTGTTGTTAATAGTTTAAGGGTAAGGCAGAATTGGCCCTTGTGGTTATTACTTTGGGAAAATGGCAGAATTAACCCTTGTCTTTCATTTGGGCTTAAAAATATGTGTTGGGCTTTGATTTGGTTTTGAGCCCAAGTGTATATCAAAGGGTATTGGGCTTTGGTTCAAATTTGGGCTTTGTAAGTCTTCAATAAATATACTAATGGGCTTTCCCGGCCCATTAGATGGGTTCGGGTTTGACCCATTAAGTATTCTTCAATATCGTTTTTGACTTTTGTTGACTTGGCCTTGACTTTGACTGTTGACTTTTTGTACTTTGGCTTCGATTTGACTTTGGCTTTTCCACACTTTTCCATTCCGTGCTCGGTTTTGTCGTTTCTTGGCTTGATTTTTTGTCCTTTTGTCGGATATCCGTTTCCTGCACTAAATAAGTGAAAACATACAAATACAATGTATTTTTGGTACGTTTTTGGTCATTTAAGTCTGGTTTTAATGGATAAAGGTATGTGTAATTAAACGCATACCATGCACACACCGCCGGATCACTTGATCCGCACAGATTTTGAACAAGAAGGGGTCATCCCAGAAGTAGTGTTTGACATCTTTGAAAAACTTGTTTTTCTGCTGGGATGACATTCCTTTGACAATGAAATTCCCCGCATGGTAGTTTACGAAATCTGCAAACCATGGGGTACTATCAACACGAAGAGCAACCGATCTATGAGTTTCGAGGGGAAATGTTTCCGTGATTTCCTTTTTCTCGAGTTTATCTCGATCAGGGTTCTCAAGTTTGGAAAGATGGTCGGCGGCCAGATTCTCTGCTCCTTTTTTGTCTCGGATGATAACATCGAATTCTTGGAGCAAAAAGGATCCACCGCATCAGTCTTGGCTTAGCATCCTTTTTAGCGAAGAGATACTTTATAGCAGAATGGTCGGTATACACTATGCTCTTGGACAAAACGAGATATGACCGGAACTTTTCAAAAGCGTACACTACGACAAGCAATTCTTTTTCGGTCGTAGTGTAGTGTGCTTGAGCTTCAGTCATTGTTTTGCTGGCATAGTGAATTGGTTGGAAATGCTTTTTTTTGTTGCCCTAGGACTGGCCCAATTGCAAAGTCGCTTGCATCACGCATGAGTTCGAAGGGCAAGTCCCAGTCGGGAGCAATCAAAATTGGAGCCTCGGTCAATTTTCTTTTAAGTGTATTGAAGGATTCGATACACTCTTTTGAGAAGAAAAATGGAGTCTCTTTTTCAAGCAGGTGAGTCATTGGACGGGCTATTTTTGAAAAGTCTTGTATGAAACGTCGGTAAAAACCGGCATGCCCAAGAAAACTACAGACACCTTTCACAGTAGTCGGGTGAGGGAGCTTGGCGATAACGTCAACTTTAGCTCGGTCGACCTCAATTCCTGACTTAGAGATTTTGTGTCCAAGAACAATGCCTTCTTTTACCATGAAATGGCTTTTCTCCCAGTTTAGGACCAAATTGGTGTCTTCACACCGTTTTAACATTTTGTCCAAATGGGATAGGCATGTAGAGAAAGAATCTCCGAAGACTGAAAAGTCATCCATAAACACTTCCATTGTTTTTTCAATCATGTCATGGAAGATTGCCATCATACATCGTTGAAACGTGCCGGGTGCATTGCATAGCCCAAAAGGCATGCGGCGATAGGCAAACGTTCCGTATGGGCAAGTAAAGGTTGTCTTTTCTTGGTCCTTCGGGTCTATAGGAATCTGGAAATAACCCGAAAAGCCATCGAGGAAACAATAGTATTGATTTCCCGCGAGTCTTTCGAGCATTTGATCCATGAAGGGCAATGGAAAGTGGTCCTTTCGGGTAGCTTCATTCAACTTTCTATAGTCAATGCACACTCTCCACCCTGTGACCAATCGAGTCGGTATTAAATCATTTTCATCATTTTTGACGACGGTCATGCCACCCTTTTTCGGTACACAGTGCACCGGGCTTACCCATGGACTGTCAGAGATCGGATAAATTAATCCGGCGTCAAGAAGTTTTTCAACCTCTTTTTTGATGACGTCATGGATTTTCGGATTTACCCGCCTTTGATGCTGAACCGTCGGTTCGTAGTCCTCTTCCATGAGAATTTTGTGGGTACAAAACTCTGGGTCAATACCCTTAATATCGGAAAGTTTCCAAGCGATGGCTCGCTTGTGGGACTTTAGAACCTCGATTAGAGCGGCCTTTTCCTCATTCTTTAAATCTTTTGCAATTATGACGGGCAACTTGTCGTTACCTTCCAAAAATGCATATTCTAAATGAGGTGGCAAGTCCTTGAGTTCAACCTCAGGGGGCTCATTAACTGAAGATTTTTCATTGTTTGCTTCACAAATTTTAAGATCTTTTTTAAGTTCTCACTGATTTTTTCTGGCACGTAATCTTCCTTGGTTTTCGGAGGTGGTGAAGGAATCACTATTTAAGGATTGCGTTCGAGGAGAAAATGTCCCATCAGGGTCGAGGAATACGTTGAACCACTTCCGGAGAAGTTTGGATTCATCTCTCTTATAAGCAAGAAAAGAGTCGGCTTTCTTCAAAAAAGGAGAAAATCACCATGTCGCCCGAATAGTTTAAAGTCGGAGAATGAAGTAAGAAACGATTGGATCATAAGTAAAGGAAGTTATGGATTGGCCACTGGAGGTCACATTTGAGAATCCAAGAACTTCTTAAGAGTATTTTTCACAAGCCATATCAATGAAGTCAATTCGGTTTGCCGTCATATGATTGTAATTAGCCGTGTATCTCGAAGTTTGGTCTAGATTGAATGTGAGGGCCTCTTTTTCCAACACGAATGATTTTATTCCCTTCGTATACATCTATCAATGCAAACGACTGGTCCCCTTTAAGAAAACTCCTCCTGAGAATTAAAGGTTACTCGTGGTTCCCTGGTTCAAAAATCTACGTCCAATGGCAATCTTGCTGGAAAGTGCGGAACTTTCCCCACCGTTTTACATAACATCTTCCGGTGATAACATCGTTCATAGATCGATGACGGTACCGCTAAGTTTCTAGTGTAAATGCAAGTCGGGGGTTTTTCGGTGAATAGAGAGATTTTTCCATAACGGAATATGCCATAAGATTAATGCTTGCGGCCCAAGGATCGGCCAAGGCGCTCTGCAGATGTTAATTATCCCGGAAAAATTCACATAGAAATAAGAAATCGGTCCAGGGCCCCTCCCAAGTTTTTTTTCGGGCAACTTGTTTAGGATGACTGGCCGAGAAAATTTCTCGTCAAATGGAAGTTACTATCCATTTCAACTCAACTGAGTTCTTTTTAGTTTTTCCGATTAAGGTTTTTTAGAGTCCGAGGCGAATTTTGGCATAAGCATCAAGGCATCCGTAAAGCTAATTTCGAAACTCAAACCACCTAAAGACTTCATAGAAATTTCTCAATTTTGGATCCGTTAGTCTAATTTTCTCATCCATGGCGCCCTTTTCCAACATCATCAATTCTTCTTGAAGGAAAATGGAATTGATGTTTTTTTGTTTAGCATTGAAGCACTAAACAGGCCATTTTACTGTCTCAGAGATTGATTCCTGATGGACAACCGTGGAACAACCGGCGGTTTGACTTCTTCGGTGCTAAGTCGTTAATAGTAGGCAGCATCGATGTTCCGCCTTTGTGATCCTCGGTCCACACGTTTCATTAACTTTTAAGGAGAAAAAGTATAGAATCGTGGTCCTTTGTAATCAACAACCAACTTCGATGTAATACCTTTCAAGTCCTCCTTCGGGTTAGTAACGGTGTTACTTGGGAGAAGTTTTCCCGAAGTATAGCCGGTAAAAGTGACAAATTTAGAAAAGCATGGTCCGCTGAGGTTGTTTAATTGATTGTTGCATGTTTGACCTTGAGTTTTGGCATGTTTCCTTATCACAACATATTAGCCTTTTACGTAGGCTTGGAAATCTTCCTTTGATACAACTTCGATTTGAGGACTGGGGGCTTGATTAAGCAGAGGAGGTTGAACAACTGAGGTCGATAGATTGTTTTGACCTGTGAGTTGAACCGGGGGTGGTAAAGCTTGAAGCTTGATTTGAAATTTCCCCGGTTTTTGGTTGTAAACGTTACTGAATTGTTTTCCCTCCCTTTGATTGTTTTGGATTGTTTGAACGAGCGGAATACGGAGGTCGAATTTGATTAGCAATCGAGGCTCGATAACCGGTATTTCCTTGGTTGTAGTTAGCTGTGGCGGCTTGAGAGACGACTCTTGAATATTGTCCCACGATAAACGTTGCCATTGGGGCAGAGAACAAATTTTGGTTAATGAATGAGTAACCGACCACCAGTAACACAACTTTTCCCTCAATCCGTTTTTTTAGCGAGAGGTGGGGAGCGGAGATTGATTTTTCTCATTAATCAAGAAGTACGGCTTTTCCACAACTATAATTCTTTTCAGCCTCAGCAACATCGGAAAGAAATCCGGGGTGGAATGGCTCGAACTCACTTTGGCAACAAAAAACCGGTTTGTTACTTGAATTAACGAACTTTGGATTTGCTTTCAATGATTCTTTTGTCTTAGCAATCACGAAGGCATTTTATCCAAAAAGTTACCACCGACGCGCGGCGGAAATTAACGAATCTGATCTTTAAGAGTTTCAAGGCAATTGGTGTAAGAATTGTATCGATTTGATTAACTCAAGAACAAATCCCTGAATGTGACATGCGAAGATCGTTAATCCGTCCCTATCCTCTATGATCGTGCCGTATTCACAACCAGTAAATTATCATATAAAAAAATAATAAAAAAAAGAAAAATATATATAGAAGTGTCAAACCCAACAATCAATGGATACCAAGAAAAGTAGTATAGAGCCTTTCCTTCCCGGTCGTAAATTCCCCCCAACGAGGCTGGAAATTGTAAAGTCGATACGATCGAAAATTTGAGTTTTGAAGGCGAAGGAAATTGATTTGGGAAGTTGAAAAAGTCAAATGTAAACAATAACGGACTAAAAACGTTTTAAGAAAACCTAAAAATAATGAAATTAAAAACTAAAAAACGAAGGCCGAATACCGGAACAAAACCAAAAAGGGGGAAAACCAAAATCTTTAAAAATAACCCAACGGAAAATTTTCACGTTCTAAACTTACTTCCTACTGGTCCAAAATAACGAAGATGAAAAAGACTAGAACGAAAACGGAGTTCGTTTGACACCAAAAAACGAGTCATAAACAAAAACTCTGCCCGTTACCCGTTGTTCTTTAAAAGAAAGATGATAAGTTATAAAAATGACCCTCTACGAAAAACTTTGATATTTTCCTACAAACTAGATGACAAAAGAAATTTTTCTAAAAAAGCAAAATATTTTTTTTTGATAAAATTTTGATGTATTATGAATTAAATAAAACTTTTTAACATAAATTAAATTATAAAAAAAGTATAAAACGTCTTTTACAAAGAAATTCTGAAAAATTTACACAATAATACTGAGCTCTAGAAGCCTAGCCTAACGAAAAAATACCCAAACACAACCATGCTTTATACTAGAAGCCCGAAAATAATGCTAAGCTAAACAGCTTTTATGGGCCTATTTGTGCCAAAAACACCCTTAAATACTATTGCCCTTGAGTCTTTAACGAAAAAGACCCAAGGGCGCCTTGGTATGTGTGTGGGAGTTTAAAGGGGAATGTATTGATTGTCCAGGGTTCGATTCTTGCTCACCCGGACCAAGTATTCTTTTCCCCTATTATTTTACTATTTTATAAAAGCCTCTAGGGTAAGAAAGTGTTATAAATCTAAACTAAAGGTAGGCGGGTGCACATTTTGGGAATTTATTACACTACATGCATACCGGGTGGCCCAACGATGAAAATGTGAAACAAAACAGACCCTAACGATATGGCTTTTTAATATTTTACTTAATTAAACAAATGATATTTTAGCAGAAAAACTTAATAACTAACACACTTATTATGGAGCTTTAATCTCTAATAACTTTGAAACAAACACACTTTTTGACTTTGGTCCCATAAGATAGGAAAAGCCAATAATATAAGCCTTGAAAGTTGACAGGCAGGTTAAAATGGGCCCGCTAAAAGCTAAATTGTTTTACTAGTTGCATAAGGCACTAAGCTAGAAAAAAAGAGGCTAAATAATCTTAACAAACTATTTGTTAAAAAACTAACTTAAAATTCTATGGAGAAGCAATTTTCAGCTAAATGGAATAAGTCAATACGCCAAGTGTGGCTTTCAAAAAAACCCCACCGAAACAGTACTAACTGGTGTTTAGTAACTGTTTTGGTGTAAACAGCCAAGGGCAATCTTGGGCTAAAAATAAGCAACCAAATAACGTTAATCAAAGGCTGAAACTTTTTGAGAAACTTATACTGAGGGCTTAATAAGCTCTTAAAAAAAGCCAAATACTTTGGGCTTTAAGTTTTGGCTTAAAAGGCCTGAGAATTGATGAGCCCGTTAAAATCCCCCTTTGCAACCAGGGAGCTTTAGGGCTAAACCACAAGGGCTTGAATTTGACAGCTTATTTTTAAAAGCTGTCCACAATTAAGCTCTAAGATTCACAATAAGCTTTGACAGATTGAGTATCTATCTATATTGTGAACTTATCACCAATTTTGGACTTGTAAAAACCCCCTTTTTTTACTTGTGCTTTTTTTGGCTCGTGAAAAAGCTCTTTTGGCTTTTTTACAAACTGTGACCAGGATGCTTTGAGTTAAATTTACTCACAAAGTAATAGAGAACAAAGGGCTTGACGTGGTTTTGACTTATAAAGTCAAAAGAACAAAGGCTCTTGACAGCCTTGTTTAGACACACTAAACACACTTTTTTGAACCTTAAACTTAAACCACAAGTGCTTAATCAAATAAGCACTTGTGGGTTATTTAAAAACCTCACAGTTTTGAACATGATTTGGAAAACCTTAAAAAACTATTTTGACACAAAAAACTTTCTCAAACCAGCTTAAAATAGCTTAAGAGCTTAAGATAAAGTCACCCCAAATACCTTAACCCATGCAAATAGCCTTTTTGACCCGTTTTGGCCTTGTGCCAAACACCCCTTTATCTAAAAACTGTCAAACCAAAATGGTTTTAGAATCCATTTTTAAACTAAAACTTTAAAAACCTTTTATCTACTCCTACTTATTTTGACTTGTTTAAACTATTTTAAGACTAAAAGTTTTAGCTTATTTGGAAAAATAAGCTAGTTTCTCAGCTAGCTTATTACACTATTATGACAGTTTTAAGTTGTAAACTAAAATTAAATAAACTTAACCTAATGAACACTAAAAACAGCTAGATATTAGACTTAAACAAACATGTTTGAAAGGAATAAAAGCAAATAAGCTATTGTCTAAAGCTAAAAATTAAGCTAAATGAGAATTTAGATATGAGACCTTGGATTTTTGTTGTCTCAGAACCAAGGTCACTCTTTCTGAGTGAGTGACCTAAAAACCTGTCCTAATGGCTCCTAAGCCTCTAAACCTGAGCAATAAGCTCAATAAGCTTTTATGAGCTTATTTCTCCAATAGCTTCCAAAATCAAAATCCAATGAACACTTATGAATTCAAATCACATGAGACAGTATTTGAGAGCTTTTTAATAGGAGTTTTAAGCTAAATTAGAGCTTAATGGCAAGAATAAGCTCTAATGAGCTTATTGAGAGCTTATTGAGTAAAAATGACTCAAATTTTCATTAAAACTGAAAATTTCAATTGCATAAAGGACATTAACATAAAAACACTTAAAACTACAATAAAAACTTAATAAAACTTGAATGTAACTTGATATAAAACTGGATATTTGCCACAATGGCTTACAAGCTTATTTTATAGCCGAAAATCTACACTAGCTTTTCTCTCTTCTTCTTTTCCTTAGCTGATCCTTGTTTGTAGACAAACACAAACACAGGTGTGTTTTTGTTATGTGAAGAGTTCTTAAGCCTTAATGCTTGGCCTTCAATCTTTAAAATCAATCCTAGCCATCGAATTTGGTCTTGGGGGTGTGGGATTGCCAAGTTGGCAACTTATTTTGGCTGGGAAAGTAGTGGAGGATGGGAATTGATTATACCATGTAAGGGATGAAGGTCATGGGGTAAAACGGGTTTATAATCCGCGTGAAGGGTACCATGGTTTTTTGGCGAAAGACGGTTGAGAGCTGTAACAGAGTGAAGGTTTCACCATTTGGCAAAAATGGCCCCTCCATGTTAATGTTTGTTATTTTGCACCCACGGGTCCCCTGTGGTTAAATAACTTTTGGGGACTTGGCAAAACAGTCCCCACAGAGTTACAGTAAGTCTTGCAATTTCGTCCCTTTGGTGTACAAGTTAGGGGGGTTGGCAGTTTTTACCCCCCCTACTTGTTTACTTGAGCAAATGGCAAAACCTAACCCCCTCTTTTCTTTTCCTTTTTTTCTTCTTTATAAATAAGTTTAGGGTTTGGCAATTTCAGCCCCTAAACTTATATTTCTTTGACTTTGGCCCCGGGTTGTCTTGGGTGACTTTGACTTTGACCTTTTTGACGGATTGACTTTCCGGCTTTGATTTTGGCTTTTGTCTTTCAACAGTCTTTCCATTCCGATCCCAGTTTGTCGTTTTGGCTTTGTTTTTCGTCCTTTTTCTTGGTTATCCGTTCCTGCACAATACATTTAGCAAAACAAGCGTATCTTTGGCATTTTAAGTCCGTTTTTGATTATTTTAGCTCGTTTTTAAAGGTAAAAGGTATGTGTAATTAAGCACATACCACCTCATAAAACGTCTCATCAAATCTTTGTTGAAATCTCGTGATTTCATTTCGAAGATAGAAGGAGGGAAAAATTTGTTGAGGAATTTTGAAACAAGATCATCCCATGTTTGAATCGATCGAGGGGGTTCTTTCTCAAGCCAAATTCGGGCTGCCCCCCGAGGGCCAATGGAAAAAAGCTAACTTTACCCGACGTACTCGGACATTGTGAACTTCATCGTAGAAGTGACCTTGTTGAATATCGGAGTATTGGGGGTTTTTTTGAGCATAGAGGGTCTTCTATCTTTGTCATGTCCAAAGAATTGCTTGTTTTGCGAACGAGGTAAGCGACCGTGCTTAGCTCAAAGTTGTCCGCAGTGATTCGGTACAACGATGGCATCCTCGTAACCCTCGTGGGTGCATCGAGCAAATTGGAGCCATAGTACGAATTATCGACATCACATCGTAACTACGGAGGATCTTGAGTTATTCAATTGGGTTTCTTCAAGAATTAAAAGGTTTCAACAACAAAAGACGGTGGGCTTGTTGTTGTTAACGGGTTAGAATTACTAAGATTAGAGTAAACGAGTGCGCATGCACTAAAATATAAAAAGAAAATTTACACTAATTTTTTTTTTCTTTTTGGTTTATCAAAATAGAATTCACAATTCAATTTTAATAAACGGACAAACGAAAAAGACATACTAATCCTAAATAATCCAACAAGCTCCCGGTAACTCTTTGAAAACGAAAACGCACAAAGGAGCGGAGGAATAGGAAAGCGCGAAGCTATTAAAAAACTTTTTCCTTTAGGGTCGTAGTTCTAAGGAACAACCCGCCTTATACCCCTCTTTGAGTTTGTTTATCTTTTAAAAGGTGAACCGTACCTCGCAAGTGACACAAAAGATAAGTTTTTGACATAATTAAGGAAAATGTTTTTATCTTTTTGGTTTTCGTTTTTTTTAGTTTTTCTTTAAATGATAATTATACTAAAAAGAAAATGAAAATATTTTTGTACTTTGTGGGTTTTTTTTTTGTATTTTATAAGTAAATATTCACAATCTTCAAGCACAAATAATCAAGCTTCGAGACGACAAACGCTTTCACTCCTCCCCGGCAACGGCGCCAAAAATTGATTATTCGTTTTTTAAACTAACACCTTTATATATATAATATATATATAATAAAATATATATAATAAGGATAATCTAAAAATAATCAATGAAACCGAGAGTAGTATGATATGATATTCCCGGGTCGTTTATCCCCAACGAGGAGCGAATTGGAAAGTCGAAAGTTTGTTTGAATTACGATGCTTGAATGGAAAAAGATTTGGATTTTGTTTTTCTAATTAGAATGCAAAAACAATTAAGGAAAACATAAAAACGAAAGCTAGAATGAGTAAATCCTAAAACGTGGACGTAAGAAACTTTTAAAAAGACAAAAATTTTAGAACTAAAAAATAAGTAGGAAAATAAGCAGAAAAAGATGGCAGAATTGCTTTTTACTCTAAGGGCTAAAAATGCTAAACTGGTAAGGCTTTTTAAGCTAAATAAGCTGATGAAAAATGAAAAGAGGCAAATACAGCTAATCTATCCTACCTAGATAAGTAATAAGAGCAAAAATAAACTAGGGATAACAAGCAGATAAGCCAGAAATAAGCTAAAAACTCAGCAGTACTAACTTAAAAAGTTAGTACTGCTAGCTTTAACTTAGTACTACTAGGCTTAATAAAACACAATGAAATAAGAAATAAGCAAATAAGCTAAAACAGATATTTAACTACCTCTAATAAGCACTCATGCATAAAAATAAGCAAATAGAATAAGCTAGAATGGCAAATAAGCTATAAAAAAACTAATAAACACTTAAAATTACTTTGAAAAGGCAAATAAGCTTAACTAAGCTCTAAACTAAAGACAGCAAGCTAAAATGAGCTTAATCTACTCTGAAAAGCTAAGCTAATCATAAATAAGCAAAAACAATAAGCTAATAAGCAAAAATGCACTAACAGCACTACCAGTACTAACAGTATTAACTAACAGTACTAACTGAATATACCATCAGTACTAACTTAGAGTTAGTACTGCTTGTTGAAAAGCTCAAAAGAGAACTACCAGTACTAACTATGGGTTAGTACAAAAGAATTCTTGAAAGGACCGTGGGCGAAAATCGTGCCTCTTGGTCAGACAAACTGGATGACGCTCTCTGGGCCTTCCGTAAAACACCCATCGGGTGCACTCCGTACAAGCTTGTATATGGAAAGGCATGTCATCTACCGGTTGAGTTAGAGCACAAAGCTTACTGGGCCCTTAAGCATACAAACTTTGATATCAAAACCGCGGGTGATCACAGAAAAGTTCAACTCAATGAACTTAATGAACTTCGTGATCATGCCTATGAAAACTCTTTGATCTACAAAGAGAAAACAAAGAGAATCCATGACTCCAAGATCAAAAACCGCGTTTTCAACGTCGGTGATCGAGTCCTCCTCTTTAACTCTAGATTAAAGATTTTCTCAGGCAAGCTTAAGACCCGCTGGAGTGGACCATTCACTGTAACCCAAGTTTTTCCATATGGCACTGTCGAGTTATCTCAAAACTCCGGGCCAAATTTCAAAGTGAATGGTCATCGTTTGAAGCACTACTTTGGAGGGGACGTACCACAATTGGTAGTCCCGGATCTCCAGACGTTCCCCATGGACCAATAAATTCGGGGGACGGGTCAAGCATAGCGACCCTAAACAAGCGCTTCGTGGGAGGCACCCCATGCTTATCAGTAGTATGTAATAAATAAGTGTTTTTGTGTTGTGATGAGGCTAGTTTTTTTTCCATTACCCGTGTTTTGTCCATGTTTTGTGTGCTTTGTATTGTATGTCCAGGATTTCCCGGATTGTGAAGACTCTCGTGCTCGCAGTATCCACATGAGTTTCACATCCTCAGCTTCAGTTTGGGAATCCAGTATCCAAATCTAATCGACTAACGTTTTATCTTTTGGCACACTTCATAAACGGCCTTAGATTTACGTAGGAACCCCTTTGAAACATCGAGGACGATGTTTAGTTCTAGTATGGGGGGATCTTCGATTTGATTTTTGCCTGCAGTCGTTGTTATCACGCAATCCCGTTTTTACCACCAAATTTTTGCAAAAATACCAAAAAAATTGAAAAATTTTAAAAATTTTCAAAAATAAAATAAGTGTTTTGTCAAAAATAAAATAAGTGTTTTGTCACAGTTTTGACTCTCCCAATGGGTAGAATGAGAATAATTTTTGACTCGATCGGGCGTGTTGAGCCCTAGCTAGTTCCTTAACTTACCACTGGTAGGCTAAGCTTTCACGAATTCGATTGCTTCGAATTTTAATAAGGTGAAGAACAAGAAGTGATAGAGGTTAATATAAGTTTATGTGCTGAGGCATAGTTCTTTTAAAACTTATATGAGTAACTTGTGGCTTTTTCTCCCATTAGCTTCTAATTCACCTAATCATACGTGCTCAATTCAGTTTAACTAAGTCAATCGATGTTTTTAGAAAAAGCTTCAAATTTGTAACTTGATTCTTTAAAACGAGATTTTTCTGTTCTTAATAATTCGAAAGTTAAAATGCCAAAGAAGCATGAATGAAGTATGAATGCAAAAATGCATGAATATTGAAATTTTGCCAATGAAGCATACATTTGATTATATGGAACAAGTAAAAGAAGTGTCGTGATATCCCACTCCGCTAACCACGAGGTGGGGGTTCAAACTAAGACATCTTTACTTCTAGGGATTTGGTGTGTTGTGATATCTCACCAGGAAGCGAGGTCTAGGTGAGGGTTCAAACTAAGACACTTATCCTTAGCCATATTAGGAAGAAGGGTTTGTTGTTTGTGGATTTCCCACTACGTAGCAACCGGGGTGGGTTTCAAATAAGAACATTGGTCGGTGGTTGTGATATCCTACTAGGGAGCGAGGCTCTTAGGTAGGTGTTCAATATAAGCACCGCATCTTCCTAGCTTTAAGAAACTTATGAGTATAATGATGAAGATGTTTGCAAAAGTTCTACAGTTAAATCTCGTTCTTCAAAATCAGTTACAAGGTCCTAATAAGTTGGTGCTTTGAGTCATGATTCATCTTGAATTACGGACTATTGGAAATAGTTGATCTTTATTGTGAGTTGAAATGAGCACACACATTTTAAACCATATTTTCATTTTGGGACTTAAAAGTTCAAAGGTCAATAAGTATGACGCGCTCCTTAGCATGTAGACTTATATTGACAAATGATCTTGTTTAATTGCTTGGTGGATCTAGTGAAAAATCGGGGACGATGAATTTATCCGTCAGGACATCCGGAGATTATTCTATGGTCGTTTCTCATTCTATGAATCCCAGTGTTTATGGTAAATAAGGAAGTTAAAACAGGTAGTCAAGAAAAGAAAAAGAAAAATCCAAAAATATTAGGGATAGTTAGTGTACAAATAAAAATGGTGAAAACGGGACTTGTCGAAGCCTTTGATTCTTTAGTTTCCCTTGACGAACACTGTGCTACTTTTCAAAGTTATTAGTCGAGAGAGATTGAGATTCTTAGTTTTCGTAAATGCTTACTTCATAGCATTGCGTGAGGACACGGCAATACCTTAGTATGGGGGATTTTGGTATGTGCTTAATTACACATACCTTTTACCTTTAAAAACGAGCTAAAATAACCAAAAACGGACTTAAAATGCCAAATATACGCTTGTTTTGCTAATTGTATTGTGCAGGAACGGATATCTAAGAAAAGGACGAAAAACAAAGCCAAAACGACAAAACCGGACTCGGAATGGAAAAGACTGTGAAAGACAAAGCCAAATCGAAGCCGAAAAGTCAATCAAGTCAAAAAGTCAACTGGTCAAAGTCAAAGTCAACCCAAGTCAACCCCGAGGCCAAAAGTCAAAGAAATATAAGTTTAGGGACTGAAATTGTAAATCCCTAAACTTATATGTAAAGAAGAAAAGAGGAGAAAAGAAGAGAAGGGCCAAACTGCCATTTTTGCAAAGATATACTCCAAGGACTTGTTCTGCCAAGTCCAAAGAGTTGTATCTACCAAGGACTTATGGTGCAAATAGACATATAACTCTTGGGGACTTGTTTTGCCAAGTCCCCAAAAGTTATAACCACACAAGGACCGTGGCTGCAAAGCCTCATATAACCTAGAGGGACCATTTGTGCCAATCTCCCAAACCCACACTCTGTCTCTCTCAAACCAATTTTCCCGCTTCTTTTTCCCCCCAAACCAACTCACGGGTTAATCTCACCCCTTTTACCCTGCAACCCAAACCACACCATGGACAAACCATTCCCCCCTCCTCCACTAAACTTTCCCAGCTGTAAGATTGCCAAGTTGGCAATCTCACAACTCCCTAAGCTCATATCGACGACCAAGATGACCCAAACAAGTACCAAGAAAGATCAATGGCCAAGATGGAAGCTGTGAATCACTCTCACAACAAACACACCCCCTTTTATGTGTGTTCAAAGAAACACAAGTGGAGAGAAGAAAAAGAAGAGCCTAGTCGATTTTTTTTTCTATATATAGCTTTGTAAAGCCATTGTGGCAGATAGTTAGTTTTTAAGTAGTTTTTCTTAGTGTAGTTTTAAAGTAATTCTCAGTGTTTTTTAAAGTTAAAAGCTTTTTATGTACTTGTACTTTGATTTTAATGAAATTTAGCTAAATTTGCTTTACTTGTGTTCTTAAGTGTTAAAGGCTTTTAAAACCTTTTAAACTTTCACTTAAGCTACCATATAATCTGTCTTGTAAAACATTTTCACCAAATTTTCAAGGAAAACTTACAAGAAAAGGGTGAGGTACTGTTGCATTCAAAGCTTGGATGAATAAGCTAACATGGAAGGCTTATTGGGTTTTTCAGCTTAGTTTTGACTTATTTATAAGCCAAGGGTAGGGATTTAGAGCTTATTAGGCTTCACAAGAGCCTTTTTGTGAAAAGGATTAAAGGTACTTTTCTTTCAAAATTTTGCTTATTTACTGTAGCAATAAGCTTTTTAGCTTATTTTCTTAGCTTATTTCATGTTATTATGCTTATTGATGTATATTCATGCTTGCTTATGCCTTTCATTTCAAATTCATGGAATTTTAGTTAAAACTGTTGCAAGTAGTTAAAACTGTCCCTAGCTTATTTTCACTTTTAAAGGGCTTATTTGCTTTTCTTTTTGTCTTTTATATGTCTTAAATAGTTTAAGTAGGGTTAGTATTTTAAAAAATTCAGTTTAAGTCACCTTTCATAAGTTTTTAAGCCCCTTTTAAAAATTAAGGGGGTGTTTGGCATAAGAGTAAAAACGGGTCAAAATGGTTTTAAGTATGGGTTAAAGTCATTTAGTGAGTTTAAGCTTAAGTTTTAAGTTGGTTTTGGGCTGTTTGGAAAAGTTTTTAAGGTTGAAAATTGTTTTTCACAGTTTTTACAAACAACTTTTGAAACTGTGAGATTTTTAGAATACCAAAAGTGCTTATTTGGTTAAGCACTTGTGAGTGTGAGTTTAAATGTCAAAAAGGTGTGTTTTGTGGTGTTAAAAAAGGCTGTAACAAGTCCTTTGTCTTTTGACTTTGGTAAGTCAAAATTCACCAAGTTTTTAGTGTCACAGTTTTAAAAAACCCAAAGACCTTTTTCATCATCAAAAATAAGCAAGCTAAAATGGTTTTTAAAGGCTGAAAATTGGTGCACAAGCCCATTTGCTAGAGTACTCCATCTGTTTGAGCTTATTTTCTTATTTAGAGCTTATTTGACAGCTTTTTGAAAGCTGTCAAATAAGCCCTTGAGATTAGCCTTAAAGCTCCCCTGGTGGAAAGTTCAAATTCCCGGCCGACTTTGTAGTCGTAGACTTTGATGCCGATCCCCGAGTACCCCTAATTCTCGGGAGATCCTTCTTAAAGACCGGACGTGCTTTGATTGATGTTTACGAAGGAGAATTAACTCTTCGTGTTGGAAAAGAAGCCGTAACATTCAATCTTGATCAAACTTCGAGATACTCCTCTAATTACGATGATATGACGGCAAACCGAATCGACGTCATTGAAATGGCTTGTGAGGAGTATTCTCAAGAAGTTCTCGGTTTCTCCGATGTGATCGCGAGTGGCAATCCCACTCCTTATTATGACCCGATCGTTTCTACCTCTTCTCCGACTCTCACTCCCTTCGGGGATAGTGATTTTCTTCTCGAGGAAGTCGATGCTTTCCTCGCTCTTGAAGATGATCCAACTTCACCGGAAGTTGATGACTCTTATTATGACCCGGAGGGGGATATTCTTCTTCTTGAATCATTTCTCAATGATGATCCATCATTACCCCCTCCCACTCAAGGAAATTATTTGCCTAAAATTCGAAAAGAACTTAAAATTTGTGAAGCTAAAAATGATAAATCTTCAATTGATGAACCTCCCGAAGTCGAACTCAAGGACTTACCTCCTCATCTCGAATACGCATTTTTGGAAGGTGACAACAAGTTACCAGTCATAATTGCTAAAGACTTGAGTGTCGAGGAAAAAGCCGCTCTCATAAAGGTTTTGAAGTCACACAAGTGAGCCATCGCTTGGAAACTCTCCGACATCAAGGGTATTAACCCGGAATTTTGTACTCACAAGATTCTTATGGAAGAGGACTACAAACCGGCGGTTCAACACCAAAGACGGGTGAATCCAAAGATCCACGATGTCATCAAAAAGGAGGTTGAAAAACTTCTTGATGCCAGATTAATTTACCCGATCTCGGATAGTCCTTGGGTAAATGCCCGTACATTGCGTAACCAAAAAAAATGTGGCTTTACGTTGTTGAAAATTGATGAAAATGAGGTTATTTTATGACTTCAGATTGGTTACGGGATGGCGTGTATGCATTGACTACCGAAAGTTAAATGAAGCCACCCGTAAAGACCACTTTCCACTACCGTTTATGGATCAAATGCTTGAGAGATTAGCAGGAAACGAGTACTATTGTTTTCTCGATGGTTTCTCGGGTTACTTTCAAATTCCCATCGACCCTCATGATCAAGAAAAGACAACATTCACGTGTCCTTACGGAACGTTCGCCTACCGTCGCATGCCTTTTGGCTTATGCAATGCACCGGGCACGTTCCAAAGGTGTATGATGGCTATCTTTCATGATATGATCAAAAAAATGATGGAAGTCTTCATGGACGACTTTTCGGTCTTTGGGAATTCATTCGAAAATTGCCTCTCTCGTGTAGACAAGATGCTTCAAAGGTGTGAAGACACCAATCTTTGTCTAAATTGGGAAAAGAGTCATTTTATGGTTAAGGAAGGCATTGTCCTTGGCCATAAGATTTCCAAAAAAAGGGATTGAGGTGATAGCCAAAAATCGATGTGATTGCTAAGTTTCCCTTCAGCCCACCACCGTTAAAGGTGTTCGGGAGTTTCTTGTTCTGCGGTTTATACGATGGTTCATTAAGGATTTTTCCAAAATTTCCTGACCGATGACTCATCTTCTTGAGAAGAATACTCTGTTCATCTTCTCCGATGAATGTATTCAAGCTTTTCAAACGTTAAAGAAAAAACTTACTGAAGCTCCAATCTTGATTGCCCCCGACTGGGACCTACCCTTTGAGCTTATGTGCGATGCAAGCGACTTTGCCATAGGTGCAGTCTTGGGGCAACGTCATGAAAAACACTTTAGGCCTATACACTATGCTAGTAAAACAATGAACGAGGCAGAATCGCATTACACCACGACGGAGAAAGAAATGTTAGCCGTGGTGTATGCCTTCGAAAAATTCCGGTCTTACCTCATCTTGAACAAAAGCAAAGTGTATACGGACCACTCCGCCCTAAAATATATCTTTGCTAAAAAAGATTCCAAGGCGAGATTGCTTCGGTGGGTTCTCCTTTTTCAAGAGTTTACATTCAAAGTAATTAACACAAAAGGAGCTAAGAATCTTGCGGCCGATCATCTTTCCCGATTAGAAAATCCGTATGAAAATGTGCTCGACCCAAAGGAGGTAAATGAAAAGTTTCCTCTCGAGACACTTAATATGGTGACTTTTCATGGTGACTCAAGTACCCCGTGGTTTGCCGATTATGTAAATTACCACGCGGGAAATTTCATTGTTAAAGGGAGTCGTCCCAGCAAAAGAACAAGTTTTTCAAAGATGTTAAACACTGTTGGGAAATGCAAGTCAAAAGGTCAAAGTACTGCTGAATGAAAGATCAAAGTACTGCTAAGTAGAAAGTCAAGGTATTGACATCCTCACAACTTGCCATAGTGGACCTACCGGGGGACATTACGGTGCCAACTATACCGCCAAAAAAGTTTTGACTTAGGATTTTGATTGGCCCTCGATTACAAAGAATAGCCCATGAACTTGGTCACCCATGACACTTGTCAGCGTTAAGGAAAAATTTCACAACGTGATGAAATGCCTCAAAATTCCATCCAAGTTTGCGAAATCTTTGACGTATGGTTCATCGATTTCATGGGGCCGTTCCCGTCTTCCGAGGGAACAAATATATACTCGTAGCGGTCGACTATTTGTCAAAATGAGTTGAAGCGAAAGTGCTCCCCACCAACGACGCCCGAGTTGTTTGCAAATTTCTTAAATCTCTCTTCGCTCGATTCGGTGCCCCTCGTGCTATCATAAGTGATCGCTGAACCCATTTTTGCAATGACCAATTTGCAAAGGTCATGCTTAAATATGGAGTCACTAACCTTCTCTCCACCGCGTATCACCCACAAACAAGTGGGTAAGTTGAGGTATCCAATCGTGGCTTGAAACGAATTCTTGAAAGGACCGTGGGCGAGAACCGTGCATCTTGGTCGGATAAACTAGATGATGCACTTTGGGCCTTCCGTACCGCTTACAAAACACCCATCGGGTGAAAAGGCATGTCATCTACCGATCGAGCTCGAGCACAAAGCCTACTGGGCCTTGAAGCATGCAAACTTTGACCTTGAGACCGCGAGTGATCACCGCAAAGTTCAAATCAATAAACTAAATAAACTTCGTGATCATGCCTATGAGAAGTCTTTAATCTATAAAGAGAAAACAAAGAGGATCCATGACTCAAATATCAAAAACCGCGTTTTCAACGTCGGTGATCAAGTCCTCCTCTTTAACTCTCGATTGAAGATGTTCTCGGGCAAATTAAAATCCCGTTGGTCCGGACCGTTCACCATTACCCAAGTATTTCCATATGGCACCGTTGAGTTATCTCAAAACTCCAGGCCAAATTTCAAGGTGAACGGTCATCGAATTAAGTACTACTTTGGAGGGGACGTATGATATGTGTGAAAACACATATCCGTTTTATATCAAAATAGGCCCTAAAAAGATAAAATTGTGCTTTAAATGCTTGTATATTGCTTGTTTTGTCTTTGTGATTGTGTAGGTACGGATAATGCAAAAATCGCATGAAAACGGTCAAAACCGGACAAACACGGACACGGGAAAGGAAAGAGAATACAAGAGCCAGGAGAATGCTATCAAAGGTCAACAAAAGTCAACTCTTAGTCAACCAAAGTCAACCACAAAAAGGCAAAACCTAAAAATTCCAAATCAGTCCCTCAAAGTTAACCAAATTGCAAAAAGAGTCCCTAAACCCTAACGGTGTTAACTCTTTTAATTAAAAGAGTTAACACCCGTTAACTTCCTTATAAAAAATCCATAGCCCATTTCTTTTATAACCAACACCCGGCCCAAAATCCCTTTATAAGCCAAAGGTCAAACAAAGTTATAACCCAGGTAAAAAGAAAAAAAAAGTCAAACATCCCTCTCTTTTATAAGTTTTTACGCACGAAAGTTAGTTACCACTGTTCATCGTCAATTTCCTTTTACCCCTCCCATCAAATCAAAGGGAAATTAACAATTGAGGGTTAGGATGGGTAATTCAAGGGTTAAGGGACACGTTGGAAAAGTTCTACATCATCTCTCATTCTCATTGGCCAAAACCACAAGAAATGCCACATGGATAAGTAAATAAACACAAAGGGAATGAAAATTTTACACTAATCCTGTCACGAAAGAAGCACAAGAGTGTCACATCACGGATTGCAACGCTGGCAATCCGTGTGAGCTAAGATTTGATCTAACGGACCCTAATTGAGATCCAATCATTGGAAGAAATGGAGGGACAAGATTCAAGGGAGCGTGTGAAGGACTTGACATCTAGAAGCTTCTTCGGGCAGCTATAAAAGAACTCCTTCACCCTCATATTGCCATGTTCTTTTTTCTGAATTTTTCTTTAGTTTTTAAAATAGCTTATGTAACTTTTTTAGTTTAAAATTGTAATTTTCATTTAAGCTCTTGTAATTTCCTTTTATTAAGTATTGTAATCAGTTTTAAGCATTAATAAAATCACAATTTAGTTCTCATAAACTGTTTTCACTTATAAGCTCTTATTTCCCTCAAATGTTTATGCTACTATTTCATAAGCTAATAATAGCCGTGACAAGCTCTCTAGTCTAACTAGAGCTCAGATTGAGCTCATATCAGTCATTTAATCTACTATAACCCTAAAAACAGCTTAAATACCTTGGCCATTTGGATTTTTGAGATTTTGGAAGATGAGCTTACTTTGGAAGAGCTCATATGGACTTTTACTGGCTTATTTACAATAAGCCAGAGCTTATAGATTGCTCAATTGAGCCATTAATAACCTTTGTTTAACTAAGGTTCTAGTTAGTATTCATTTAAGCTTTCATGTCTTAAATTTCTTAATATAGTTTAGCTTATTTTGCTTAATTGTTTGCTTATTTGTGCTTATTAATGTGTTATTATGCTTATTAGACTTATTTGATAATCTGTTTTTAGTTAAAATAGCTTAGATCTTAATTTTGTTTAATTTGTCCTTAAAATCAATAAAAAAAACCAAAAATATTAGTGTAGCTAGTGGCTTATTGATTTCAGCTTATTGGATTAGTGTTTTTAAGCTTTTAGTTCTATTATACATTTGTATTATTATCTGGTTATTTAGAATGAGCTTTGTATGCAAATTCATAAGTTTAAATGGTTTCTAAGATTGTTAAAGGGGTGTTTGGGACAACAACACTAACCATAGGTTAGTGCTGTTCTTGGCTTATTGGTTTTTTAAGTTCATTTTAAATCTCAAAATTAGGATTGTTTTAGCTGTTTTTATAAATTAGAATTAAGTTAGTTGAGTTGTCAATAGATAATAGCTTATTAGTTCAAACCTATTAATTAGAGTTTGCATTATTAGCTTAGATTAGTTCTAGTTTTTGAATTTACTTATTTTTCATTTAGACTTGTGTTTTAAGAGTGTTAGAAATATAATTTTAGGTCTGCATTAATAGGGTTTTAGATTTAGTCCATATGCATGTCAAATGCATCAGCAGCTTTTAAACTGCAATTAGTCATTTTTAGCCTTAATTCTCAGCTAGTTAAAATAACTTTTAGCTTTTCAAATTTCTTGCACAAGTAGATTAAGGGGTAGTTTAAGTATTTTTGAGCTTATTTTAGCTTATTAAGCTTATTAGGTTATCTGTTTTAAGCTGTCAAATAAGCCTTTTGTCTTTTCAGTTTCAAAGTAAAATTTAGCTGGATTTAAGCCTCAGGTCTGTTTTCAAAGTGCTTTTTCATGAAGCTATTTTGTTTCAAAATTATTTTTAAAAGTAGATTAGAGTAGCTATTTAGTTGTAGTATAAGTTTTAATAAGCTATTTCCCTACAAGGATCTAAGAGCTTACCTAAAAATAAGCTCAAAAGTCCTTGCAGGGACTGTTTGGTTCTAAATCCATTTAAGTGCTTATTAGGATTTTATAGATTTTTGCTTTTAAGTTTTAGCTTAATTTGTTCTTAAAATAGCTTATTAGCTTAGAAGTAGTCAGTTTATAGCTTTTTGAGTCCTAGTTAGCTTATTATAGCTTAATTAGTCTTAACTTTAGCTTATTTAGTATTATAGCTTATTTATTTTAAGAAAAGCTTTAAAAAATGAGTTAAGTAGTACTGTTTGCTTTTCAGCTGTTTTCTAGCTTATTTAGGGCTTTTCATAAAAAGTTTCTTTTATTAAAAATGCTTATTTTCAGCTGTTCTACCATTTTAGTGCTTTAAGTTTATGCTCTTTTCTGTCCTTAAGGACTGTTTGGTTATTGGTTTTAAAACTAGAGCTTATTTAGTTTTCTAGCTTATTACTAGTTCTATTTAGCTCATTAGCTTAGGTTTAGCATATAATAGCTTATTTAGTCTTAACTTTAGCTTATTAAGTCTTCTAGCTTATTTAGTTTAAGAAAAAGCCAAAAAAATTAGCTAAGTAGTTTCTGTCAAGTTAAAAGCTATTTAACAGCTTATTTAGGGCTTTTCATAAAAAGTTTCTTTTATTAAAAATGTTTATTTTCATCTGTTCTAAAACTTTGCTTTTTTAAGTTTTTATAAAAAAAAAGGGAATGTGGAAATCGGGGGTGAGCAAGGCGCAAACCCCCGACCTCAACACTTTCAACCCTTTTATAACACACACCACACACTCCGCTACCAACATGCCCTGGGGTCTTTTTCGTTATAACCTTGCAACATTTATTTCTTATACACATTTAGTCCCTTTAGCTCTATAAGTTGTTTTAGCTTATTCCGTAGCTTATCCAATAAGCTGTGATCTCAAGCTTATTTTTCCTAGGTTCTAATTATTATAAGCTATTTTCTGTATTTTTTCTAGAATTTTTATAATAGTTTAGTATTTTTAAATTTATTTTTATTTAAAACTATAAAAAATCAATAAAATTAGAAAAATAATCCAAAAATTATAATTTTTTAGAAAATTTCTTTTATCATAAAGTTTATAGGAAAATTAGTTTTGCTTTCGTAGGGTCTAATTTGCAAAATTTTGATTTTTAAAGAACGGGATTTGTTCCCGTTCTCGTTTTTCGTGTTTTAAAGCTCATTTCAACTCCGTTTTTGTTCTGTTTTCTGTTAAATCTACATTTTAGTCAAATAGAGTCCATTTAGAAAAAAGAAAAATTTAAGTTAGGTTTAATTTTAGGATTTTTTGCGGGTCTTTACTCTGTTTAGGGGTCCCGTTTTGCGTTTTTATTTAAAATTTGGTTTCCCGTTATTTGTCTTCGTGCTTAATTGTTATAATTTGTTTATTTTTATTTTTAAAAGTAGATAATCAAATCAATCTTTGTCTTCAATTCAAATCATTGTCCGAACATCAAACGTGGTTTCAATTTCACAAATCGTTGGGGGATAACGGACCCGGTGATTTTAATTCCCAGTTTATTTACGTATTTATTTTATTATATATTGTGAAGATTTTCATTTTACCTTTGTCCTCAAGGGAAAATTGGTAACTTTTCCTTCATATATTATATTACATTTTTATTTAATTTGACACCAAGTCATGTGTCACATTTTGTGATGCCCAATACTGTTCACGATAAGCACTGTAGCAAGCTACAGTGCGAGTGCCGCCAAATTTTTTTTTTTTTTTTTTTTTTTTTAAATTGTCTGGCACAAAATAGGGGAAAATTTTTTTTACAAATGTACCGACGCATCAGATAAAAAAAACTACCACGGTACTATTCATCGGCCAAAAAATTTTTTATATGTGGTTACTGTTCTCGGCCAAAAAAAAAAAACTTATCTCACCTCTTTCTTTGGTCAAAATTGATGAATAAAATAAATTACGTTTATGATTTCTATCGGCTTGGGCCAAAAAATAAAAAAAAAAATAAGCCCCTTTATTGAAAAAAAAAATTTGTCATTTATATGAGGAAAAAAAAACAAAAACTATTAAACATGAGACCGAAGAATAACACCTATACAAACAAAATGCCTCGTAAATAAACGCGCGAAAAAATAACGTCCGCAGCAACGCGGAGGGTATCTTTCCTTGTTTTTATAATTACGCATATATATAGTTTCTTGCGGAATCTTTTTTGGCCGCTGCCGGGGTTTTGTGGTTTAAGTTCTCTCGTGTGAAGTTTGTTGATGTAATTTGAAGACCCTTTCTTTTTTGATAGTTTTGTTCTTGTTAAAATCTAAAAAAATAAAATTATAATATATATAAAAATATAATTGTCCCATAATAAAATTTAAAATAAACAAAGTTGGTAATAGATACACAACAATAATACCTTAAATTGAGGTTATTATCCTTAATAAGTTCCAACTCGATTAAAAAATTTAAAAATTGCCTTTTGTGGTCACTTGCGATAATTTGGCTCACCTTTAAAAAGTAAAATTTTTAGAGGAGCTACCGTGCAGCTTGTTGATTATTAAGTTTAAGTTATTCGATCTCTTTTGTCCTTTAAAATATGTGTTTAAAAAGCCTAAAAACCCACAAAATAATCTTCCTTTTTCTTCTTATCCATTTTTTCTATCTTAACCCTCTCAAATTGTTTAATTCTTATGGCATCACTCGTTATTCGTTTGAACCCTCTCTCTCGAATAAAGAATGCATGTCTTGTGGATGCTTTGTACTCTGCAGACTTTTTTTGTTCAAAAGGGAGTCTTAAAGCCAAGATTCTTGTTCCTAAACCACCTCAGAATTGTGCAACTTGTGGAGATCAGGTTTGTTGGTCTATATTGTCGATTCTTGTGCTTTGTGCGAATAATGTTTGAATGAAGGTTGGTATTACAATTCATGATGGAAAAAAAAACTCTGAGACATCCAATTCACAACATAACGTTGTTAGTGCACCTCGAAAGCGCCTTTCGTCTTCTAATCAGACCCCGGTATAAATTTCTTCGCAAGTCCTCTACCAAATTAACCACATTTGTTGTTCGAGTGTGGTAATTTGTTAGATGGAATTTTTTGTCAACGATGTATTTGCAAGTTTTGTTGGAACGGTGCTCATATTGGTTATAATTCTCCACCAAAAGCTCTGATTATCTCTAATCCATGACCATACTCTCGCAATTCATTGATGAGTCCCCTATTACTTGCCAAGTGTTCATCCGACTTGCAATTCTGGAGATAAGAATTCATTCACTCATGATTCCAAATCTAATTATGTTAATGATTCTCCTAACGTTTTCAACCCACCTCCACAACCTTCTATGTATTCCTGTAAATTTTACGGGAACGATGCTCGTTATGGTCACTATTTGTAACACCTCAAGTTTCGTTTATCTATCCGATACGTTTGTTACAATCAGGACTTTAATTTCCGCAAGATTTTTCGGATTTCAACACCAATATATTTGTTGTGAAAATTGCGAGGGTCCTCATGAAACTTTTCAATGTCAACTAATGAATGAAGATTATCATGAGCAGAATTTTTGCTATGATCCTAATTCTTTTGGTTTTGACCAATTTCAACCCCTGCAATATACCATTAATCATCCAATCTTAAATGCTCAAAATGAGTTTCTAAATTCTCAAAACAAGCTTATGGAGCAAATGACATCCATATGTGATATGGTTGGTCAAATTATGCAAAAGTGGGAGAAGAAAGGCAGAATTACGGAGATCAAGGGCATAAAAGATCGATATTAGAAGATTCCCATTTGCTATGATGACGACGAGGACTATACCATTACAATCACACCCGTTTCATCAACCAAGGAGCCAGATACCTCTCTAAGTATGGGGGACGAGCATATTGACACTATTCCTAGTATTGAGAACCTTGTCCCAATCCCAAGTGAGTTCAAGGGTATTTCCGAAGATACGTGTGATGTGCCCGTTTATGAAGATCCTTCCACTTTTGATGCTTTGAGCAATCATTCTGAGGTTTTATCCGATTCTAACAATGATGGTACTTCAAGTGATGACGATTCTTATGAGAACATCGAGTACGTTGAAGCATCACCTCTCAATTTGGAATACGTTAGTTTAGAGGAGGTGAATGATGTTGATCAAGAAGAGAAAGAGTTTGACTTAGAAGATATTTTTCGAATCCAAAACGTTATTCTTCGTGAAAAATTGTTGAACATTCGTCGTCTTGTTACTAATATCGAATCTTTGAAAGATAACCCCCCTGGATTATTGTGTTCATATCTCCTTTCATTTTCCTATTCACATTGTGGATATTGTTCTATTCTTTTGAGAGTCTGATACTTCTTTTTCTCATTTGGATAATTCTTTACCTAAATTTGAGACTTTTAGCAATCATACGGAAGAGACGAGAAGTGGCACTACCACTACTCATGCGAATAACTCTCCTCCCGAGTATGATTCGTTTCTTTTTTATGTTGAGTCTGATGAGGGAGGGTTGATTAGCATTGTTATTTCTGATTATTCAAATGATCCTCTTTTGGAACCTCCCGAGTTTGAATCATTTCACTTTGATCTTTATGATGATCCATCATTTCCTCGTCCTCTCCCGGAACCACCGGATGTTGAGATTAGCTTAATTATTGAGACCGATGCACCCGTGATAAACAATTTTGTTGAGCTTAATGAAGATGAATGTTTTGACCCAGGGGGAGGTGAGATTAATGTTGAAGTTGACGATTCATTCACATTTGTCACTTTAATTTTTCTTCATATCTACTTATCCTTAGGTTTCTTCTTTTACTTTCCTCCACCAAATATAAGGACACCATTTTTGACCCGTGCATCATCCACTTAGGAGCCTGTTGGCCTCTCATCGGGATGGGGAACTTTCATGTGCTTAAAATGTTTTTCCAAAACATTAATGAAAGCCGTTGGTGATTTTTGTCTTCAATACTCTCCTAAAGGGACAAATGAATTCAGGGAATTGAGTCAAGCAATTGAATCGGTACAAAAAAACCAATGCGGCTTCGTGGGAGGCACCCCATGCTTATCTATTTTCTATTTTCTTTCTTATTTTTAATGTGTTGTGAGGAGGCTTGTACTCTTCCGATCTTTGTGTTTGTTGTTTGTACTTGTGATTGTTTGCAGGATTAACCTAACTTTTCTGAAGACTCTAGTGTTCGGTGTTTTGTCCCGGTCTACTCGAGCTTCCTAGCCTTTGCTTGCTATTAGTTTGGGGAAATCTGATATCCTAAAGATTTTTATCGCCTAACATTTATCTTTTAGCACACTTAATAAACGGCTAAAGATTTTTGTGATACTTTCTTCATGTTTGAATTATGCATTCGACCTTTTTGAGCTCTAGTATGGGGTTTTTAAGCCTTAGATTAGGAAACATTGAGGACAATGTTTGATTTTAGTATGGGGTAGTATATCTTCGATATGATCTTACCTACTTTTGCCTGTTGTTCTCATGTACCCCGTTTTCCCACCAAAATTTTCAAAAATATGAAAATTTTAAAAAATTTCAAAAATAAAATAAGTGTTTTTGTCACAATTTTGACTTTCTTGCTGGGTAGAATAAGAGTAAATTTTGACCCGATCGAGCGTGTTGAGCTCTAGCTTGTTCCTTACTTTTAAATGTGGGGGGGGGGGGGGGATAAGCATTCGCAATTAGCGCGAAGAACAAAAAATGATTGTGTTAGGTATGAGTGGATGCTAAAACAGGATTATTTGGTAATTTTTAAGAGCTCATGTATGTAACTTGTTGCTTTTCCTCCCATAAGCTCTTAACCTGATTAATATATGTGCTGTTTTTGAAGATTAAACTTAAATCAACAAATTTTTATGTATTATATTAGCAAAATTTAGTCTTAGTTCAAATTTATATTAAATTTTCACAAAAAAAAAGTTTTTCTCTATATATAGGTAAATATATATATATATATACTATATTATGATATAGAAAATAATTAATAATATAATTATAAAAGTTGTGGGTGATATAGTTTTCTACCTCTTGCGGCTCACAACTGGAAGTGGTAGTCTTCTAAAGTAAGCCCATAGTAAGAATAAAAATCCGAGACTGATAAAAGTTTGACTGCTTCTTGCTGGCTCAAACCGATGTTGCAACTTCTAAAAAAATTCAAGGGTTACAATTGCATAAAAATGGTTTAATTTTAAGGTGTGAATTAAATATTTGACTTCTTTTTGGCTAACTTCAAATACGTTTTTTTACTATTCTTTTTATAAGCGATGAATTATCCGGGAAACCTGAGGAGTTTTTTGAACCTAGTCAGTGAGTCCCGATAACTAGTCTCTGTGGGTGTCTTAGCCTGGTCGTTGGCAGTAAGGTTGTGATGGTGCCGAGACGATAAGTCGTACAGATGGATGATTTCTCGCTTCTAATACATTATTTATACGGTGGAAAGTGAAGTCATAGTATATTGCAAAAGTTGATCCTTGGTTGAAATTCATATAGCACACTTCTCTATAAGATATAAAAAAATGTCGGAGTGAAAAGTTCACAAGTTGCAAATATGAGTAGTGTTAGCTTTTACTGAAACTGAATTTTAGCTGTGATTATGTTTTTAAGCTTGGTTTGGATAAAGTGAAAGTTCGGGACGCGATGATTAATCATTTTTTGGGGACTTGCTCGGAACGAAATGCATCTTGTTCTATGATCTCGAATCAATTATGGAAAATAAACGAAGTCGAAATAATATCTGTTATATTATTAATATAAAAAAATGAAATTGAATAAGTTTTAGAAATATGGAAAAATGGGGTGTTTTATACTTGTGATTTTAAACTCTCTACACAAATGTCTTTGCTATTGTCAAAGATTTAGTTTGAGGATGTTTTGCGGTATTTGGTTATATAGCATATAATATTGTGTGAGGACACGCAATCGCTTAGTTTGGGGAATTTTGATATGTGTGAAAATACATATCCGTTTTATATCAATATAGGCCCTAAAATGACAAAATTGTGCTTTAAATGCTTGTATATTGCTTGTTTTATCTTTGTGATTGAGTTAGGTACGGATAATTTTAATTTTTTATTATCTGCAAATCTCAAGAAAACGGTCAAAAACGGACAAAAACACGGACACGGAACGGAAGAGCACACAAAGAGCCGGGAGAATGCTAACAAAAGGTCATCAGTGGTCAACTTCAAGGTCATCCTTCAAGTCAAACATGTTCAACACAAAAGACAATCAAAAATTCTCAAATCAGTACCCTCAAGTTAACCAAATTTGTAAAAATTGGTACGCCTAAATCCTAACGGTGTTAACTCTTGTTTATAAGAGTTAACACCCGTTAACTTTCTTATAACAAATCAAAGCCCGAGCCCAAATCCTACCCTAGGCCCAAAACCCTTATAACACACTGGTCAAAAGTATGTTAAAATCCCTCCACCTGAATAAGTAAAAAAGAAAGGGGAAAAATCATTTCTACTATTCATCGTCACTATCGATTTACCCCTCCCATCAAATCAAAGGGCAATTAACAATTGAGGGTAGGGATGGGTAATTCAAGGGTTAAGGAACACGTTGGCAGAGTATTACATCATCTCTACACTCTCATCTGGCAATTGCCCAAAAGGGAATGACACGCGGGCAATGAAGGAAACACACAAGAAAATCTAGTTTTTTGTATTAAATTCATGCCTAATAGGAAGCACAAAGGTCTTCTTGATACAAGGATGCCTGTTGCAATCCGTGTGCCCCTCAATCTAATCAAACGGTTCAAGTTAAGCATCAAATGATTGAGGGAATGAAGGGACAGGATCCAAGAGAGGTTAGAAGACCTAGAAGCATCTTTGGCAGGCTATAAATAGCCCTCACTCACTCATACACAGGATGATCTTTTTTATCTAGTTTCTTTTAGCTTTTGAACTTTAGCTTATGTAATTTTCATAAATTAGCTTATGTGGTTTTACATTCAGTTTTTTAATAGTTTATTGTTCTCAGTTTTCAACATTTTGTAATCCGTTTTCTAGTTAATGAAATCATAGTTTTATTTTAATTAATCTATCATGGCTTTTTATCTCAAATGTTTTGATAATATTAATTATGTTCTTATTAAGCTCCTTCTAGCTCTATTCATGTCTCTAGCTTGGAATAGAGCTCTAATAAGCCTTAATCTTTTTTTTTTTTTCTTTTTTTTTTTTTTTTTTTTTTTTTATTTTTTTTATTTTTTTTTTTTTTTTTTTTTTTTTTTTTTTTTTTTTTTTTTTTTTATATTGTATTTTTTTTTATATAATTTTTTTGTTTTTTTATACTAAACTTTAATCAGCTAAAACCACTTGCTATTTGTATTTTGGATTATCGGAAGATGTGCTTAACATAGAAGGAGCTATAAGGACTTATACTGGCCTTAATTTACAATAAGCCAGAGCTTGATGATTGCTCAATTGTGCCATTAATAACTTGTTTTGATAAGTTTGTCTAGTTATAGTATTCATTTATGATTTATTGTCTTAAATTTTTTAGTATAGTTAGCTTATTTTGCTTAATTGGTTGGCTTATTTGTGCTTATTATTGTTTCAATATGCTTATTATGTTAGTTTAGTTTATTGTCTTTGAAGTTCAGTTTCATTGATGTTTATCTTTCTTTATTTTGTCTTTTAAAATACTAAAAATCCTAAAATAATAGTTTATGCTTATTGATTTTTAGTTTGGCTTTTTGTTTGATTTTGGTTGGCTCTCTAGGTTGGTCATAAGTTGTTCATTATTCTAGATTTAAGGTTTTAATATTAGTTTTCATATTTAGCAAGTTTTTTTGAGGTTTTTGGTTTTTATGGAGTGTTTGGCACTAACATGTTTTTACAATTGTTTATACCTGTTGGTTGTCCTTTTGGGCTTTTGTGGTTGCTTGATAACTATCATGTTGGTTTGTTTAAGCGTGTAGCATAAGGCAATTATAGGGTGTATTCTGTTTATTGGGTTATGTTTTCATGAGGGTCTTTTGCTGTTTTGTTTTTATTGTTTGTTTTGCCTTTTTTCAGATTCAGTTTGTGTCTTTGCTTACTTTTCATTTAGACTTGTGTTTTAAGAGTGTTAGAAATATAATTTTAGGTCTGCTTTAATAGGGTTTTAGATTTAGTTCATATGCATGTCAAATGTTAGTAGCTTTTTAACTGGCTTTTAGTTTTTTTAGCCCTTTATTTTTAGCTAGTTAACAATGACTTTTAGCGCTGGGGATTTTCAAATTTCTTGCACAAGTAGATTAATATTGTGAGATTTTTTTTAGCTGATTAAGTCTTAGTAGGTTATCTGTTTTAAGCGTCACAAATAGCCTTTTGTCTTTTCAGTTTCAAAATAAAACTTAGCATGATTTAAGCCTTAGGTACTGTTTTCAAAGTGCTTTTTCATTAAGCTATTTATTTCAAAATCATTTTTAAAAGTAGATTAGGTAGCTATTTAGTTGTAGTATAGCTTTAATAAGCTATATCCCTCAAGGTTCTAAGAGCTTACATAAAAATAAGCTCAAAAGTACTGCAGACTGTTTGGTCTAAATCAATTTAGTGCTTATAGGTTTTTATAGCTTTTTGCTTTTAAGTTTGGAGCTTAATTTGTTCTTAAATGATTATTAGGTTAAAAGTAGTCAGTTTATAGCTTACTTGAGTCATTGGTTAGGCTTATTCTAGCTTTTTTAGTTAAAAACCAAAATTACCAAGAGAAGCCTGTAGCTTTTTCTTAGTGCTTTTTAGTTGCTTAATTAGATTTCAAAATGTGTTTAGCTTATTATTTTAAGTAGGTCTTTAGTTGAATTTATAGATTGTGCTTAAGCTCTTAGTTGTAAAAGATCCATTTTAGTGCTTAAAGTTAAGCTCAAAACAGTCACTTACGGATGTTTGGTTATTGGTTTTTAAAACTAGCGCTTTATTTAGTTTTCTAGCTTATCACTAGTTCTATTTAGCTCATTAGCTTAGGTTTAGCATATAATAGCTTATTTAGTCTTAACTTTAGCTTATTAAGTCTTCTAGCTTATTTAGTTTAAGAAAAAGCCAAAAACAAATTTAGCTAAGTAGTTTATGTCAAGTTAAAAGCTATTTAACAGTTTAATTAGGGCTTTTCATAAAAAGTTTCTTTTATTAAAAATGCTTATTTTCATCTGTTCTACAACTTTGTTTTTTTAAGTTTTTATAAAAAAAGGGGAAGGTGGAAATCGGGGGTGAGGAAGGTCGAAACCCCGGAACTCACACACTTTCTAACCTTTTTTATGACACACCACACCCACTCCGCTACCAACATGCCCTGTGTCTTTTTCGTTATAAATTTGCAACATTTATTTTCTTATAACACATTTAGTCCCTTAGCTCATATAGCTGTTTTAGCTTATTAGACGTAGCTTATCTATAAGCTGTGTTCAAGAATCTTTTTTTCCTAGGTTTCTAATTAGGTATAAAGCTATTTCTGGATTTTTTCAGAATTCTTTATTAGATAGTTTTGTATTTTTTAACATTTATTTTTATTAAAACTTTAATAAAATCATAAAAAATAGATAGAATAATCAAAAAAATATAATTTTTTTAAAAAAATTTCTTTTATCATAAAGTTTATAGGAAAATTAGTTTTGCTTTCGTATGGTCTAATTTTCAA
Organism: Tanacetum coccineum; assembly: GCA_026074375.1. Taxonomy (NCBI): domain Eukaryota; kingdom Viridiplantae; phylum Streptophyta; class Magnoliopsida; order Asterales; family Asteraceae; genus Tanacetum; species Tanacetum coccineum. The sequence goes on from BQNB010051285.1 coordinate 37,860, forward strand.
AATTTCGATTTTTAAAGAACGAGATTTGTTCCCGTTCTCGTTTTTCGTGTTTTAAAGCTCTTTAAACTTCGTTTTTGTTATAGTTTTACTTTATATCTTACTTTTTAGGTCAAATGAGTCCATTAAAAAGAAAAAATTTTAAGTTAGGTTTAATTTAGAAGTTTTGGGTTTTTTTACGTTTGTTTAGGGGTCCCGTTTTGCGTTTTTATTTAAAATTTGGTTTCCGTGATTTGTCTTCGTGTTTAATTGTTATAATTTGTTTATTTTAATTTTTAAAAGTAGATAATCAAATCAATGTTTGTCTTCAATTTCAAATCATTGTCGAACTCAAACGTGGTTCAATTTCACAATATCGTTTAGGGGATTAACGACACGGGTATGTCATACTTTACCGGTTTTTATACGTATTATATTCTTTATATTGTGAAGATTTTCCTTTTTACCTTTGTCCTCAAGGGTAAATTGGTAATTTTCCATCATATATTATATTTTTATAATTACGTATATATAGATTCTAGCGAATCAATTTTTGGCGCCGCTGCCGGGGATTTGTGATTAAGATTCTCTCGTTTGAAGTTTTATGATCGTAATTTGAAGACCCTTTCATTTTTGAAAGTTTGGTTCTTGTTATTAGAAAAAAAATATATATTAACTTATAAAAAATTTATTTCCATAATAAAATATAATAAAACAAGTTGTAAAAGAACACCAACAAATAATACCTTCAATTGAGGTATTATCCATAATAAGTTCCCAACTCGAATAAAAGATTTAAAAACTTGCCTTTTGTGTCACTTGCGATATACGGCTCACCTTTAAAAAGTAAAATTTTTAGAGAGCTACCGTGAAGCTTGTTGATTATTAGGTTTAAGTTATTCGATCTCGTTTTGTCCTTTAAATATGTTGTTTAAAAAGCCTAAAAACCCAAAAATAATCTTCTTTTTCTTTCTTTTCATTTAATTAAATTTTTAACCTCTAAATTGTTTAATTCTTATGGCAATCACTCGATCATCGTTTGAACCCCTCTTCACGATTAAAAGAATGCTGTCTTGTGGAGCTTTGTACACTGCAGACTTTTTTTGTTCAAAAGGGAGTCTTAAAGACAAGATTCTTGTTCCTAAACCCCCTCAAAATTGTGCAACTTGTGGAGATCCAGTTGATGGTCTATATTGTCGATCTTGTGCTTTTGTGCGAAAATGTTTGAATGAAGGTTGGTATACAATTCATGATGGAAACACTTCTGAGTCATCCAATCACAACACTAACGTTGTTAGTACACCTCAAGAGCCATTCGTCTTTCAATTCAAGACCCGATTTAATTCTTCGCAAGTCCTCCACTAAATTTACACCACAATTGTTGTTTAGAGCTTGTGGTAATTCGTTAGATGGAATTTTGTCAACGATGTATTGAAGCTTGTTGGGACGGTGCTCTATTGGTTATAATTGTCTAACCAAAAGCTCTACGATTATCTCTAATCCAGAACCATACTCTTCCTATTTTGTTGAGTTTCCCACAATAACATTGCCATTTGTTATTCAGGACTTGCAATTCTGGAGATAAGAATTCATTCACTCATGATTCCAAATCTAATTATGTTGATGATTCTCCTAACGTTTTCAACCCACCTCCACAACCTTCTTTGAATTCTTGTGAATTTTGCGAGAACGATGCTCGTTATGGTCACTATTGTACACCTCAAGTTCCGTTCATCTCTCCGGAACCGTGTTACAATCAAGACTTTAATTTCCCGCAAGATTTTCATGATTTTCAACAACATTATCTTTGTTGTGAAAATTGTAGGAGTCCTCATGAAACTTTTCAATGTCAACCAATGAATGAAGATTATTATGAGCAAAATTCTTGCTATGATCCTAATTCTTTCGGTTTTGACCAATTTCAACCCCTGCAATATTTCGTCAATCATCCAATCTTAAATGCTAAAAATGAGTTTCTCAATTCTCAAAATAAGCTTATGGGGCAAATGACATCCATATGTGATATGGTTGGTCAAATTATGCAAAAGAAGGAAGAAGAAAGGCGAATTATGGAAGATCAAGCGGCTAAAGATCAATATTGGAAGATCCCCATTTTCTATGATGATGAAGAGGACTATACCATTGCAATCACACCCGTTTTATCAACCAATGAGCCCGTTAACTCTCTCATAATGGAGGTCGAGCATGTTAGCACTAGTGTTGAGAACCTTGTCCAAATCTCAAGTAAGTTCAAGGGTATTTCCGAAGATACGTGTGATGTGCCCGTTTGGGAAGATCCTTCTACTTTTGATGCTTTGAGCAATCATTCTGAGATTTTATTCTATTCCAACGATGATGGTACTTCAAGTGATGACGATTCTTATGAGAACATCGAGTACGTTGAAGCATCACCTCTCAATTTGGAATATGATAGCTTAGAGGAGGTGAATGATGTTGATCAAGAAGAGAAAAAGTTTGATTTAGAAGATATTTTTCAAATCCAAGACGTTATTCTTTGAGAGAAATTATTAAACATTAGTCGTCTTGTTACTAATATCGAATCTTTGAAAGATAACCCCACTCCTGATCATGTGCTCAAATCTCCCTTTTCATTTCCTAATCCCATTGTGGATAGTGATTCGTTCTTTGAGGAGTCCGATACTTCTTTCTCTTCTTCAGATACCTCTTTACCTGAATTCGAGACTTTTAGCGATCATACGGAAGAGACGAGAAGTGGCAGTACCACTACTCATACTAATAACTCTCTTCCCGAGTATGATTTGTTTCTTTTTGAGGTTGAGCCCGATTAGGGAGGGTTGACTGGCATTGTTATTTCTGATAATTCAAATGACTCTCTTTTAGAACTTCCCGAGTTTGAATCATTTCATTTTGATTCGTCATTTCCTCGTCCTCCTCCGGAACCACCAGATGTTGAGATTAGCTTAATGATTGAGACCAATGCACCCGTGATAACAATGTTGATGAGCTTAATGAAGATGAATGTTTTGACCCAGGGGGAGATGAGATTAATATTGGAGATGACGATTCCTTCACATTTGTCATTCGGACTTTTCTTCCATATCTCACTTATCCTGAGGTTTCTCCCTTACTTTCCTCCACCAAAAATGAGGACACCATTTTTGACCCTAACATCTCCATTTAGAGCCGGTGGCATCTCATCGGGATGGAACTTTCATGTGCTTTAATGTTTGTCCAAACATTAATGAAAGCCCGA
>BQNB010051286.1:2930-41069 GCA_026074375.1 Tanacetum coccineum
GTTATTACGTGACTTCTCCTTCATCATCCATTTTATTTTTTACTTCGACAAGAGCGGGATGCTTATTTCTGAAGTTTTTGCTCCTCCATTGGTCAAACTTTATCTTCTTTTCTTGGTGAAGTTTGATCTTTTATTCCCATTCCAAGACTAGCCTATTTACGGTCAAAGTGGGGGCTATAGGCTCTATATCGTTCTTAATCCCTTTCTCGACCTTACAGAGGGATTCAGGTATCCTATGAAAACTTACCTTACTCTTTCTAGATCTTAGAGTTATGGTTCCCTTATTGAACTTAATCACGGCCTTAGCCGTTGTTAGGAATGGTGTTCCTAAGATGAAGGGCCTCTTTTCATTTTCCTTTATGTCTAAGATCATGAAGTCCACGGGGTACACATAACCAACAACATCCACTAATACATCTTTGGCTATTCCTAAGGGATAGATATATGAGTGACTAGCCAGGGAGAGTCTAATGTCGGTTTCTACAGGCCTTTCGTCGGTTAGTTTTATGTAGGTAGAGAGGGGCATGACATTTATGTCGGATCCTTAGTCTACTAGGGCGTTCATGCATTTTAGGCCTCCTATGTTACAAGGTATTTCAAAATTTCCCCCAATGTCCTCCTTCCTTGTTATCTTTTTTCTAAGGATTGCTTCATAATCAGGCCCCCTAGGTAACAAATTATAGGTCTTTCCTTTTACTTTTCTAGCTCAGATTCCTGACAGGGAGTCATTGAACCTATGATTATCAACAAGTCCCTCGATCAGTTTTTCATTGATCCTATGTTTCAGGTAATACCCTACGGGCTGAGAGCTAGATGCCTTCGATGTTTCTTCCCTTTTAGCTCTTTTGATTGGTTTGTTTTTGGTTCCATTTTCAGCTTCAATCTCCTTCTCGACTTCCTTTACTGGCATCTTCGTATCTGTCCCGTTAATGCCGTCGTCGGCTGCCATATCATCATTGTCATTCCTTTCTTCCTCTTCTCTGGCGAGAGATATAGAATTTACGTTTTTAGTGACAGTGGATTTAGCCTCTTCTCTGATCAACACTTTTTTGGGAGCCCTACTGGTTGTGAGTTCTTTAAGAAGTCCGAACATTTTAGCCATCCTATCGTTGATCTCCTCTCGCTGTTTGAAAATGGCATTCTCAAATCTTTCCATCCTTTTGGTGTGTGTTACCATGTAGTCCCGTACTCGATCCTTGAAAGTGGTTCCTAATGCTTGGTGCTGAAGGGTTGGACCAGTGCGTTCATGAAAAGTGAAGGGGTTCTGCTTTGGTGGCCCATTTTGGTTTTGCGGGTGGGGGCTTGAATAAACCGCTTCAGCATAAGCTTGAGGGATGTGCGTTGAGATAGGTCTCGGTGTCGGTCGCGACCCTTTTAGTAAGAAGTTAATCTGGTCTTCGAGCTCAATAAGTCTTTCGTCGGGTGTTTTTTGAGGTGCTTTTAGGTGTAGAGATAGCCTTGACCGGGTTGACAAATTCTTTTGAGTCATTCCAGCCCTCATGGTCATAGAGGGTGGGGTTCTCAATGATTTCCTAAGATTCGTCGGTATTCTTATTGCGGAGTTTGCCTCCGTCGACGCGGTCAATCTCACACTTAAGATGAAAGGAGACATGATAATAAAAAAATTGAATTTGAAGCCAACGATTGATGCCATGATGAGGGACTTTTTTAAGTAAGTCCTTAAAACGAGTTCATGCTTCTGAGAGAGATTCTCCTTGATGTTGTTGGGACATCAGGATATCGTTGCTGAGTTTTGCAGTCCTTCCTGGTAGAAAGAATTGAGCAAGGAAACAAGTAGTAAGATCCTCCCATGTTTTGATAGATCCTGCTGGAAGACGTTCAAGCCAGTTGCTAGCTTGATAACGAAGGGTAAACTAAAATAAACGCATGCGTGTTCTTTCCCTATTTTCACCGTCAAGTTCAAGTGAGTCCACAAGTTTTAAGAAATCTTTGAGGTGTTGGTTTGGATCCTCGGACCGAAGTCCATGGAATGAGCATCCGTTTTGCACAAACCGGATGGTGTCGGATCGAAGAGGTACCGCATTGTTCCCTACGAGGAGCTCAATGGTATTCCTGTAGCCTTCGTGGCTAGGTTTGAAGTAATCTCCAAGAGTACAAATAGGATTCGCATCTCCCATGGTGGTTGACAAGAATGGATTACGAAACAAATAACACAAAGAAAAGATAGAATATGAGAAAGATAATATACTAGAATTTAAATTCTCACTTGATAGGAATCAAGCAAGTCGCCGAAAACTTGATGTGAGGGTTGCGAAGACTTCCCAGGAAGTTTTACAATCCCCTAGGCAGTGTACCTAATCGTTGCAGTGTAGTATAGGCAAGACTCGGGGTTGTTATCGTTCTCTAGGGGAATAGGTTGAGAAGGCTCGAACAGGGTCTAACAAAATTATAAGGGTTGAGAGAAGATTCTTTTTGTATTTTTATATTTTATAGAAAGCAGGTAAATATCATGGTTTGAGAGGTTGGTTTGATTTATTATTAATTAAACTAATTATAATCTATACTATTGGTGATAACTTTATGATAAAAAGATGTATTTACCTAATCATGCACTACTCCTCAGATTGATTCTCCTAGATCTGTTGCCTTATCACACTTGTGATGATATGTGTAAGTACTTCCTAGGTCATGAACGGATTACATGAACCCGCCGTCTATTTAATTGCAACGCACAAGTAAGGTGAAGAATATTACAAGGCCCCTAAGAGTATATTAAATGCGTGTGAAATATCTTAAGAGGGATCAATGATAACATCAAATATTTAATACTTTTTGGTGACAAAATGCCCCCTATATTACTTGCAAATGTTTCACTAACACTCGAAAATGAGATATTTTCTATCATTTTGAAGTTTTCAGGTGAAATGCAGAAAAGTGACAAGAAACAAGGTAAAAAGGACTCAAAGTGTAAATATTTGAAGAATGTTACGGTGTAACTCAAAAAATGGTTACACCGTAACATATATTAAGCAAGTATGAAGATCAAGGACAACTTTACAGCGTAACGCCATATCTAGTTACGCCATAAACATGAATTTGGAAGGAAATCTTACCATAGATAGAGTTACAGCATAACACCCTACATGGTTACGCCGTAACCATGAAGATCTACAAATATGGAAGGAATGTCACGTACTTATGGACATCATTTGAAGGTTACGACGTAACACCATATCTGGTTACGCCGTAACAATTGCTTAAATATGGAATGCCGTGTAAGAAGGTTACGGCGTAACACCTTTATCAGTTACGCCGTAACAGGTTCAATACCTATAAATAGAGGCCTTATTCAAGCTATTCCGACATCATTTCGTCCACATCCAATTGGAGAGGCGACAAAGGCTTCCAACCTTTGAAGAATTCCACCTGGAGTCCAAAGGAGATCACACTTTACTTACTTTTTGTATTTAATCGTTCAAATACGAATACTGTAAGAATTATGAGCTTTTAATCTATGATTACTTCTTTTTCTTGCTGTGTTTCCGTTACCATGAGCGGCTAAGCACTTAAAGTGCTGGCCTAGTTATGTAATTACTATTGTTATCATGTTTGTTTCCTGTTAGATCATGGTTTTGTTAGATATTCCTTGACTATCGTGTAACCTTGGGTTTTGGTAGTACGGGTGGTTTGGACCTTGCTTGCCCTATTATTAGATTATCTAGTGAATATGGGATCCATCGGGTACTAGGGAGGATCTATGACTCCGACCCCTAGTGTAGGAACTAACCGGTCACCGCACTTATCACTCAATATACTTAAAAAGCACAGGAACTCTTTCAGAGGGGGTTAATAATCTTTATAGGTTATTAGATATGTTTTGGGAATAGTTGGGATTAATCACTGCAACCTGGATATCCTACCTCCTATATGATTTGGACTGAGTCATAATTGCGGGAAGTATAGGATAGACTATATATGCCTATTCAAGTCTATCGACCTTAGAAACTACTAATGAAACCATAGTTTAACATTGCACAGAAAAACTTTTTCATAACAATAGTAATGAAGTAACTAGGTTAGCACGTTTTCTCTCCTAATATCTCCAACTCTTTTTATTTTCAGTATTTAATTTTATTGTTATTTTAAATTCATTTTAAATAAAATCAAAAACCATTTTCTAAACGTGACATTTCAAATTAAAACTAATTACAACTTAGATCTTGGGATAACCTCGGATTTACCATTCTATACTACCCACGATCGGGTTCTCTGCCCATTAGTGCGTTGTTAGGTAGATCGAGTTTTATAAATTTAAAACTTGGTAAAAATATATTTTAAAATAAAATACACATCAAGTTTTTGGCGCCGCTGTCGGGGAGCTAAAAATTAGTAGTAATTTTAATTTGTGCAATTATGTCTTTTCTCACCTCGATCTATTCTCTAGGAAACATCATGGATGGGGTTGACATTGAAGATCTCACCATTGAGCAGTATCTTGAACTTACACAAAACCATGGACCCAATGTAGGTATAAAGGTTGATGATATGACCATCGCAGAATACCTGGAATATGAAGTAACAATAAAAACCCAGGATTATGATGAATATCAACCACACTCGGCCAAAGCCGATGTCCCTACCAAATATAGGGACCATTTAAGTCCCCGTCATAAAAGCCCTGATCCACCATCAGATGCAAAAACCAATCCTTACTTTCAGGCATCACAATCCCCTATTCACCCCAAAATCACTAAAACCCCGAGCAAATACACTAGGGAAAATGAAGAACAGAGCGATCAGGGCCTAGGTGATTAGGTTGAAGCGGAGTTAGAGTAATGCTAGAAAATTCAACAAAAAAGAGACAATAGTCATTTAAACCTTAGGAGGCAAGCCAGGGATGATGCACTAAGAAATTGGGAAGCTCAGATCGATCAACTTAGAAGACAAGAACATGAAGTAAGTGAGTGTAAGATGGTTCACACACCGAAAAATGACGCGCATCAGAAAGAAACCCGCCAAATTGAAAGAATATCAAGCCTACCTGAGAAACCAAACCCAGGAAGTCTCACTATCCCTTGTTTAGTTGATATATTTAACATAAATGCAATAGCAAACTTAGGAGCCATCGTTAATATTATGTCTAAATCTATTTTGGAAGAATTAAGTTTGGCTGACCCAAAAAATGCCAACATAATAGTAGAAATGGCTGATAAAACTAGGTGTGTCTCCCAGGGGATAATAGAAAACGTTATGGCAAAGATTGATAAGTTTTCTTTCACCTCCGACGTTGTAATCATTGATACAAAGGGATTAAACAATAAAACTATCATTCTTGGTCGGCCTTTTTTAGCAAACATTCGTGTTGAAATTAATGTTTCCACCATTTCTACGCACTGTATGACCTCTTGATATCAAATTTCATGTAGAGTTGGATTCTTGTCTGTTTCTTCCCAAATTGAGTCCAAGTAACATGTATTTCCTCCAAATGCCATCCAAATGATAAAAACATAAAAAGAAACGATTAAGCAACGCCACAAAAAAAATAAAAAAAAACAAAAATAAAAAAAAAAAAAAAAAAAAAAAAAAAAAACAAAAAAAAAAAAAAAAAAAAAAAATAAAAATCACGTAACAAATAAAAAAAAAAAAGAAAAAAATAGAAAATTACAAACCAAAAACAAAAAAACAAATAAAAAACCCGCCCCCCCCACCCAACCCCCACCACCCAGTCCCGCCCTCTCCGACACCCCTCACCCCACACACACACACCCCCGCCTCCCAAAAAAGACCCCGCCACCCCCCCCCAACCCCCAAACACCACTCCCCCCCACGTACCGCCCACACCCCGCCAACCCCCCCCCCCCCCCACGCCCCCCCCCGCCCCTCCCCCACCCCCCCCCCCCACAAAATTGCCAGCAAATCCATCTAACTGTGAACCCTCACCACCGCCCCAGAGCAAAACACCCACGACCCACGCCCACACCCGAATCCAAACCCAACAACCGCAGCCGCACCCAACCCGTCCACCCCCCAAACGCCCACGACAACCCCGCCCGGCACATCTCTCCAAGACACCATCCCCATAGAGATTAGTGTCTACACACAAACACACCGAGACACCATCCATCAACCCAACCTCCACACACTTCAAATCCACTCATACCCAGTCCCACGCCACAAAATACCCATAGCATGATAAAGACTCCCACCCTCTACCGCAATGCGAACGCACCAAGAAAATACTCACTAAGCTGTCTTAAAAGGTTGTCTGCATAGGTTTAGGGAAAACGGATGCCGGTTAGGGGGGAAATATGAGCATTCTCCTGGTGGCAAGTTCAATATATTCACAAGAAAAACCATGTAACAGTCGTTGCTCATCAAAGACTCCGACCACAAACGACAACGATATACAAACTCTACATCAACTCTCCCTTTATCTTTCATGACCAGTCTAGAACCTGAAATCATAACCATAGCCAAAATGGCAGCCCAAGCAATTATCATATTTGTTTCAATATTTTTTCGATTTTCTTTTTCTTTTTCTCCTTTTTTTTCTTTTCACTTATTTATTTTCGTACACGTTTGCCCTATCATTTGCTTGAAACATAGATAATACATGACTTGGGGTTTATAGACACACCCCTACACTTGAGTTTTTGATACTCAATACATAAACTAACTAATGACTCGAACTAGATAGATCAACAAACATGGAGTACAATAAGCTCATATGGGGTAATAATTTGACTTCTTTCTCATTTCTTCATAAAATAAAAAACTACCATGGAATCCAAATCGTCTCAAAACAGTATACACTATTAATGACTCGACTTAGCCACCCCCATTTACACCAGCAAATAATAAAATAGGGGTGTTAACAAATGTGATAACAAAATGATTTACTAAAAATAGTACATACAAGGAAGGAAAAACGATTAGGAAAAATTTTTTTGTGGGTGTAAACAATGCTCATCATTAATAATTCGAAATCCACCAAAAAATTACAAGAACAACGAAAAGGATAGTCGCGAGGGTGTACTAAGGAGTTTGGTGGTTATATGAACGGTGACCATCATAAATGTATAACAATTACAGCTAAAAAATAAGGATAATAACCTAATCCTCTTAACACTTAGCAAAATCCTAATCACAAGAATGCGACTCACTACAGGTCTTGGGATACATCACTAAAACAAGTTCTAGAATTTAATATACTACCGGTAAAATCTCATAATTCTAACAGATACCAATGCTCCTATAAAAAGTGACAAAACCACACATGCTCGATCAAATCCATGAACGAGACACATGTGATTGCTCATTCCTTAACCCCGAGCAAGCTAAAGGTTAAAATCATCTAAAAGCATCAAAGATGGATGCTTTAATTCCTAAAGATCTAGGGGTGAACCTCACATTTTTGGGGTGGAATTTTTTTAAGTGGTAAGGTTTTTGTGCTAGTCATATAATTCATAACCAATGAGACGCTATTAATACTAAGTTTTCATCGGTATGTGCCATAAAAAAATTTAAATTTGGGTCAATATTACCATCTACGCTACGTTTCAGTATATTACTCATTTTTTTAAAGACAAAGCAAATGCAATTAAAAGAATAGTTTCTAAGGCTTTATTTCCCCCTACACTTATTTTGAATATTGCCCCCAATGTTATACAAGTACCCGAAAAACAAATAAAAGAAAAATAAAAAAAGCAAAAGAAAGTAGTACTCCCCTAGTTTTGCTCAATATTAGAGAAGAAACAAGATAAACTGGCTAAATTTTCATCCAATAATCGTCCACGTGAAAATCCTAAGAACTTCCGGGCTTCTCTTTATCAAATATAACTTGCAAATCAAAGACAAGAAACAACTACACCACGCGTAAAGTTCTACGGGAGAATAATATACAACCTTCGTTTATAAGGTTTAGACACTACGAAAGCAATAAAGATAGATATTGAATGTACTAATGTAATTGTGGTTTTCTGCAAGGATTAGGAAAACTAAAATTCTAGAAATTATACAAAATTAATTTTTCAAAAATTCAAGAAAATACGAAATTTACTGTAGCTGGGTTGGCGACGCCTCAGGAAGAATTCCTGATGCCGTCTCCATGAACTGTAAATAAAAAAAATTCTTCGTTTCTTGGAAAAATTTCTGTAAAAATAAGCTATTAATTATTTCCTAGAAAAATTTACTATAAACCACAAGAATGATTAGCACAATCATATGACTCAAAACACAAGACACAAGACACACGACGCTAATTAATCTAAACTATTTATTTTACATGTTTGAAAAGGTTCTTAGAAACTATATATTTTTTCCTACACTTATTTGATGCAAGATACCTTTGATTGTAATTAAAACGAGGTTAAAGACAAAGCAAAGCATGATCACATATAATTCAAACATATAAACAAACAATAAAGAATAAAACACATGACATACATAAAATGCATAAAATAAAAAGATTAGGTTGCCTCCTAATAAGCGCTATTATTTATTTAAGAGTCTTGTAGCTAGACTCAAAGTCGTGCTCCTAGAAATTATGAAAATGATCCAAGTCGATGATCTCACTTGGGTTCTCTTTCTCGGACAATTTCCTAGTGGCGGGAATTGATTGAAAGGTCTTGTTAAATTTCTCTCCATCGGGGTCAATCAATTCAATCCTATTTTTATCTATCAACTCTTCCGACTCCCACATATTTTCTTTAAGATTTATAGGTATAGCTCCTAAGAATTCTATCATCTTTCTAAACACTAAGACATCCTTAAAGGGGTTAAGTTCGACATCTCTAGCAATTTCCCATTCTCCGGGCAAATGGTAATCCATGAAGTCCTTCTTAGCGTAGTAAGGGGGTCGGCATCAATACCATCCGTACTAGGTCGTGGTTCATAAGATTCTCGTTTTCCTAGGGTAGTCTAATAAGGCACATCTTCATCACCTAGGTCGATTTCTTTAACTCCAAATATTGACCTAGTAACTCCTTCCCCTACCGCTATCTTGGCTTTCCTACAATCTATTACGGCACTAGCGATTGCTAAAAATCCTCTTCCTACATGTAAAGGGGTTGCGAGGTCTTTCTCCATATCTATAACATAGAAGTCCTCTAAAAGTTTTAACTTTCCTGTCTGAACTTCTACATTTTTAACAATTCCTACGGGATAAGACTTAGTTCCATCCGCTAATCCAAAGACATGATCGGTCTCTTTTAATAATCCAATTTTAAGCTTTTTGAAGAGATATAATAGGATTAAATTCACACAAGACCCTAAATCGACTAGGGTATCAAAAGGCTTGGAGTCTCCTTATCTACAAGGCAAGGTGAATAATCCGAGATCCTTCATTTTCTTTGGCATTTCACCTTGAATGAACGCGGACCCATTTTTTCCTAACTCTAAACTCTACATATTTATCCAAAATTGCATTGTATATTGGAGCATGAGCTAGAACTTCAAGAACCGGTAAGTTAAGATGCAAATCCTTAAATTCATCTTCAAAAGTTTGTCCAGGTTCTTTTGGGTTTGGTGTTCCAATTTCGTTGACTGTTAGTGTTTTAACTCGTGGTTAGTCTTTTTGAGAATTATTTGTTTGTTTGGAACTCGATTTAATAGCATTGATTGAATTGAGAGGACGGGATAAGCTTTGGGAGTCTTCCATTGGGTAAGAACGAGCAGACAAAATCAAAGAGGTGGGGTTAACATTCAATTTCGGGTTCTTAACCTTGGGAGTGCTCCCATTATTCAATCATTGATGGCATTCAAGTATGTGTCAATTTTATTGGTTATCTTGCTTTGTTGTTGTATGAAATCGGCTTCAAATTTAGACAATCTAGCATCTTGAGATGCCATACAATTAGACACCAATCCTTCGAGATTTGATTGATTATTAGAATTTTGAGGATTGTTGTTGAATGGGCGATTCGGGTATGAACTGTTAGGTGAAAACGATTAGGTGGGTTTGAAAAATTATTTTAAGAATTTTGAGGTTGCCTCCACCTAAGGTTTGGGTGACTTTTCCATGACGGATTATAGGTGTCACCAAGATTGTTTTGCTCGGGTTTGAAAGTGAACCACTTGCCTCCCGCTTTGTCGGTACGCGAGGATGCATAATCAACAAAAGCTTGCTCGAGATTTTCCATGAAATATTGAGTGTCGTGAGGACCACTACAAATTCCGCATGAAGAAGCAATTTTGTTCACTTGAATGAATGGTTTAAGAGCAAGATGAGCTTCCATCAAGCATTGGACTTGATTTTCAAGCTCAATAAGATGACGGTCAGATGCATCTTGAGTCAATGATATTGCCTTGACTGGTTTAGCGAAGTCTCTTAAGTCGTTCCAACTTTTGTTGTCATAGAGGGTGAGGTCCTCTATAAGTGCCCAAGATTCCTCGGCATTTTTCTCACGTAGCTTACCACCAGCCGATTACTCGATGGTGCACCTTGTGGCAGTGTTTAGATGGTCATAAAAGATTTGGATTTGGAGCCAAATATTGATGCCATGATGAGGGACTTTTGAAGTAAGTCTTTGAAACGGGTCTGTGCTTCAGAGAGAGATTCACCTTCATGTTGTTGGAATGTCAAGATGTCATTTTAGAGTTTAGAAGTTCTTCCTGGTGGAAAGAATTAAGCAAGGAAACGAGCAGTTAGATCCTCCCAAATGGAGATGGATCCCGCGGGTAGACGTTTAAGCCAATTACTAGCTTGATCGCGAAAGGAAAATTGAAATAAACGCAGTCATATTTTTTTCCCTATTTTCAACATTAAGGTCAAGATAGTCTATAATTTTAAGAAAGTTCTTAAGGTGTTGATTTGGATCCTCGGACCGAAGTCCGTGGAATGAGCATCCGTTTTGCACCACTGATGTGTCGGACATAGAGCCCCACATTAATTCCCATCGGGGAGCTCAATGGTGTTTCGATAGACCTCATGGCTTCGTCGAGAATAGGGATGAGCATTTCGACCCGAATCCCGAAACCGAACCGGAACCGTACCGGTACCGTACCGATTCCCGGTATACGGTACGGTACCGGGACTACGAAATAAGGTGAAAAAAAATCGGGACCACTAATTCGGTACGGGACCGGTACCAAATCGGGAAATTCCCAAAAAAAAGCGAGAAAAACCCGATTTCCCGGTACCGGTACCGGTACCGGTATTCGAATCCCGTTCGGTACGGTAACGGTACCACTAAGTTATGCTCGGGAAAAAATTGGTACCACTAATTCGGTACGGGATCAGTACGGGACCGTACCGTGCTCATCCCTAGTCGAGAATAATCTCTTAAGGTATGAGGTGGATTTTCGTCTCCCATGGTGGTTAACGAAAAAGAAGGTTTTACAAAACAAAGGGAACAAAGAAAAGATAGACTACGAGAAGGCCAATAAAAAGAAAATAAAAATCTTACTTGATAGGAATCTTGTGAGTAGACCTAAGCTAGATAGAATTCAAAACCTAGACTATTCCCCAAGCGGCGGCGCTAAAAACTTGATGTACGTGGATTGTAACACAAAAGTTTTACAATCCCCTAGGCAGTGTACCTAATCGTTGTAGTGTAGTATAGGCAAGACTCGGGGTTGTTATCTTCTCTAGGGGTATATTTTGGGTAGGCTCGAATCGAATGCCACTAAGGTCTAAGTGTTGAGCGAATATTATTTTTGTATTTTTTTATGTTTTTTATAAAGCAAGTAAAATCTCGGGCTTTAAGGGGAGGTTTGTTTTAAACTAACTAAAATACTAATCTAATTCTAATCTAATCTAACTATGTGGAAACTCGTATAGGTAAACAAACATGCTCACTTAATCATGCATTACTCCTTAGTTTGCTCTTCCTAATCCTATTGCCCGTCACCCTTGCGATGTAATGTGTAAGTATTTCCTAATTCACAAGCGAATTACACGAACCCACTTTCTATGCAATATTTCAGTACAGACCTACGCATAAGTAAGGTATATGAAGACATACAGGCTCCTAAGAGTATACTACACGCGTTCAAACACTTAAAAGGTGATCAACCATATTAGGGAAAGGTAGTTGATGCAGTTATCGTAAGACTTCACAAGAAGTTTTACAACTCACTAGGCAGTGCACCTAATCATTGCAGTGTAGTATAGGCAAGACTCGGGGGTTGTTATCGTTCTCTAGGGGAATAGCACTGTGAAGGCCGGATCAAATGTTCACTAAGGTCTAGGGGTTGAAGGAAGATTATTTTTGTATTTTCATATTTTATGAAAGCAAGTAAATCTTGGGTTTGAAGGTTGGTTTATTTTAAACTAATTAACTACCAATTCTAAATCTAATCTAATGGCGTGGAGGACAATTATACAACAAAGCGTATTTACCTAGGATGCACTACTCTTTTCTAGCTATCCAATTCTACCTATGGCTTTGTCACACTTGTGATTTAATGTGTAAGTATTTCCTAGTTCATGAACGAATTGCACGAACCCGCCGTCTATGTAATATTTTGTTAAGGCAACGCACAAGTAAGGTAGTACGGAGACTATTATAAGGCCCATAAGAGTATATTACATGGATTAAAACACTTAAGAGGGATAAACCATATTAGGGGTAAGGTAGTATGAAGACTGTTACCGATGGTATCCTTTCTACACACTCGCGTTTCCCTAGACATCTATGCTAATGTAATATTTTATGGCTAGTTTTCTAGAGCCTAACATGCATATCCATCGACAAGAAGCAATAGGAAATAAGAATTATAAACTATAATCAATTATACTTATTGAATCTGTCACAAATAACAAGATCTAATCAACTAATGACAAGTTTCATGCATTCCCAAATAAATACTAGATGAAATAGCCAAGCATACTTAAACAAGAGAAATCATAATCAACAAAATGAATTGATGACATGAATTAAGATATAAGTGATAATCATGTGGAGACCATAGAGGGGGGGGGGGTGAATACGTTTCCAAAAAAAAACTTTAAATCTTTTGTATCAAATCGCCAATCAAGTTAGACGTAATATGAGAAGTGTCGACAATATGCGCACCTATCCACACAATCATGAACATAATGCAAATATAAAAGTAAAACGATAAATGTAAATAAAAGCGTAAAGAGATAAGTGAAAGGAAATGCAATTCGGACACAATGATTTATAGTGGTTTGGTCACGAAGCTCCTCTTTGCCGTACTTTACTCCCTGAGTACCCAACTCGAGAGTTACTTCACTAGTCAACAAGCTCCTTTCTCGGCATAGAAAACCATACAAGTTGCTTACATTATTTTCTGACACTAAGCTAGATGTCGAGTTCTTCTTTGGGTACAACCAAACCCGTTATGTTTTATGGCCCAACATAACAAACCTTGTGTTTATGGCCTAAACACATAAACCGCGTCGCTTACATTATTTTCTGACACTAAGCTAGATGTCGAGTCCTAATCTTAGCTAGAACCAATCTACCACTACACTAATGTATTTTAAGGCCCAAAATACTAACCAACCCACAATCAACCCTTTTGAATATACACACAATTTGGATCTACACACTACTAAAGATTGGAAGAGATGGACTCGATCTATATGTAACATATGTTATAAATGAACTAACTAGACTACATAACTTCGTATCTTGACGATGACGAAAGTTCTTCTCTTGCACTTGAGGGAAGAAGGAAAGTAGTAGATTAGATCACATTTAAACAAGATTAAACAAGTTAAATAATCAAAGGTTTAAAGAGATTTAGTGAGATCTAGAGAGAGAGAAAGAACTAAAAGAAATTCGTGCAAAAGGGTTGTAAAAATAGTTGGAGGTGACCCATTATTTATAAGAGTTGAAAAACTTTCTGTCAGGAAATGGCGGTCCCAGATATATTAGGGGGTCGCCGGGTTTAAGGGGGCCGCCCGACATATTTAAGGGACCGTCCCGATAGACGCTCCTGTTTTTTTCTTTTTGTGGTGAAGGTCAAATCTGGTGTAAGTGACACTTGTTTTAGGGGGGGGGGGAAATAGCTAGATTTGAATTTTAAAATAATTACTACATAAAACATTTCTTTATAATTCAAAAATATTTTTTCTAATTACTTTTTTGAGAAATTGTTTTGTTACATTTATAAAAATATGATGTTTAAGACAAAAAAACTTATTTCTTTGATCATCCTACAAGTTTAATGTTTGTTTGTACATACCTTACATGATTTACATCGGGTGCGAACAAATGTCGGTGTTGATGTAGAATTGAGACGTCGAGGGAAGTAGATGCATGTATGCATTGATGATATGTGATTACGAGTAAATTGCGCAGTTTACGTCACGTATTACAAGTTACATGTTTGTTGATGTGTCGTTGTGTGGTGTATATTTTATTGTTTCATGTTTTGAATTTATATTTTGTCGACTCAACCAAAAACAACACTTTAACGGGCAGTGTACCCGATCGGTAGTAGTTTCGTGGTAAGTAAGGTATCGATCACTAAGAGCGAGGTTAAATCTATCAATTTAATTAATATCTTGGTTATCTAATCTATGTTAGTTCTATTCTAATCCTATGTTAAACTTATGTCAGTCTAAATCCTAATTCTAATTGAAAAATAGGGGTTTTCCGCCTGAGAGACTGGCACGGTTTGGTTGGTGACTACAATCAATTCAAGACACCGTTACCCACGCACGCTAATAGACAAAAGATAAAAGAGCGGTCAAACCTTATATAAGAAAATTGTATTAACCATTATTAATCTGATTAGAACGTTGATTTGTTTATTAAGTGCAATGATTTCTTCTCTCGAGGTGGCATATCATTCATAAGACTTAGGCGTTACATCATCCTAAGACCTAGACACATTAATTCTGTCATAATTAAAGCATCCGCATAAAGCATCCTTATTTGCTGATTATAATCTATCTTAGGGATTAAAGCAATAGTGATCTTGTTAAACCCTAGCTCATAGAGACTTTATCCACTTACCGCTTAATGGCAATCTATACACTAGTAGTCCACTTGTCTAACTATCCAATGGAATCAGAACGTTATTTGTTGAATTATCTAGGTCACCTGCTAGTCAACATGATCAATAAACCATCGGCAATATCCAATTAACTAGTTAAGCCCGAAGCGTATCCTAGACACAGACTTAGAAGGGACAAATACTTGTTAACATTATTCTAGATGTTATAAAATTACGTAATAATGTAAAGCTATCCCGGACTCTAAATCCGCTTGGTCCACTTTTCTAGATCCAGTTGAATGATAGGTCGCATACAAAAGCGTGTAAACAAGTATAAATTGATAAACATAAACAAGCACTCAACGATAAATCAAGAAATCGATATAAAAAAAAATACCAAACATTCAGATCTTCATAATAATGGCTAATACCCGAAGGTATTAGCCTTCAAACGTCATAATAAATACAAGAGTAATAATTTATCCAAGGTAAACTAACCGAGTTAACGAATGATACCAAAAACTGAACGATTACCAAAGTATATGGAATTACACGATGTCTCCTATGGAATTGAATACATTGCTCGACCTCTTCTGCTCTTTTTCTCCTTTAAAAATCGACTTTTGTGGTTTAGGTATCGAGAATATGATTTAGCACACTTAAAACTCGTTTTTGAGTTTTTCTATTTATAAGGTCTGGAAGTCGGTTAGGATATGGCTGTTCCATGTAATTGGATACGGCGTATTGGGATTTCTTGGAGTAGTGGACCACAGTGATATCTTCCAGAAGATTATTTGATTCCATACTAATACGCGTATGAGTCCTTTGGATACAGGGAATTGATCTTAATCTCTGTGGTCTTTGGTGAGTGCAGCACAGATACGTCGTATCTTCCTTGATGGATACGGCGTATTGATCTTCAGAAATAGTAATCTTCAAAATATCTTCATTTAAGTTCCAGAATGCTGCCTTTTGCTAAGGGTTTCACAATTCCTCCATAATTACTAGCAATTCTCAAATATAAATGTTAAGTTACAATTCTTTGCAATAAACTATACAAAATGTTTATATCGTAGATAAATGATGCTATAAAATTAACATTATTTGATGTCATCAAATATCCCCCCACTTGAATTCTACTTGTCCTCAGTAGCTATTAGAATTTTTACAAGAAAGTGTACCTCTCTAAGGATATTTTTCTGTAAAGCCTTATTTTGATCTATTACAAGTATCAACAACCAACACCTCACAAATAGAAGATGAAAACACGCAAATCACCCACTAATCATGTGGTCACTATGTAACTAATTCGTATTCAATTGCTCGGTCGTGACTAGTATTCTATCATAAGCTTGGCAAGGATACACATCTCCACCACTAAAGCCAAGAGTAACAAGGTTAAAAAGGTACATATGGTTTTTTTATATGGAAAGGCTACGGATGATCATTCCTCAATTCTAACACCAGAAGTACCACTCCAACAAGGCAGCTGAAGCACACATACACACCCGGAACGTTGGGATAGACATGTGTGTGTTCGATTATATCCCCATTCGAATTTAACCAACGATTATAATGAAGAATGAGATAGGGTAGGAACCTTCTAACTTTCACCAAAAGTCGTAAACCATTGAGGCAGCTAAGACATGCATACATGGCCGTAACGACGGAATATACATGCACGCTTGATCACATCCTCATTCGCGTAAAACCAGCGGCTAATCATTAGGTGAGAGGGAAGCAAATTGTTGTTAAATAAAAATCAAGAAACAAATAGAATAAGACTTAAGATACAAGTTGCTAGACACTTTTTTCCTGACCGTTATCATGATAAATACACAACTATTTACACTGTCTTGATCATAGATCAAAATAACAACCTAATTTGGCGTTCACGTTTTTAAAAATCTTGTTTAACGTGGCTCTTGATACCAATTGTGGAAAACTAGAAGGGGGGTTGAATAGTTTACCGCTTTTTGATTTAAGGTTTATGTTTGTTTGTAAAATTTAGATTTGACTTTTTGTGAATTCAATGCTTGCACAATATGAACAATATAAGTATATGAAGTGATAAAGTAAGACAAGAGATAAGAGTAAGAACAATCAAACCACAACGCGAGGATTTATAGTGGTTCGGTAACGAAGCACCTCTTCGCCCTACTCCACTCCCCGAGCACCTAACTCGAGAGTTTTCTTCACTATGTTAACAAACTCCCTTATGGCAGAGAAAACCGTACACAACGTTGCTTACACCGATTTACGACACAAAGCTAAATGTCGAGTTCTAATCTTAGCTAGAACCAATCTATCACAACACAACTTCACGACTTGTTCACGACTTCACAACTTCACGACTTCTTCACAACTTCAAGACTTCTTCACAACTTCAAGACTTCACTTCACCACACTACTTATATCACAACTATCTAACACTACTTGGTAAGATCACCACGATCTAACTATACTTACAAAGATCGCCAAGATCTAGCTACTACACACAAATACAAGATATACAATTGATTTACAAATATGTGATATGGATGCAACAAGATTGCAATATACACTTGAGGTGTAATACTTCTTCACTTGATGATGAAAGTATTCTTCTCTTGCACTTGAGGAATTGAGCTTGGATCACTTGGAAACAAAGCTTTATGATTAAATGATCAAAGGATTTTAGTGAGATGTGTGGGCTGTTTTAGAACAGAAAGAATGAGTGCAAAAGGTGAGAAAATAGTGGGGAAAAGTCCAGTATTTATAGGACAAACTGGAGGAGCGTCAGTCTATGGGCGGTCCCCTTAAATAGGTGGGCGGTCCCCTTAAAATTAAGGGGGCCGCCCGTGTATTTAAGGGGGCCGCCCTAGACTAGGGGCTCCCCAGTTTGTCTTTTGTGTAGGGGGAAAATTTGAATTTCAAAATGTTTATTTTGAATAAAACATTTCTTTTAATTGTAGAAAATGTTTTGTAATGTTTATAAAATGTTTACAACATTTTATAAAAGTGTGAGGTTGAATAAAAATTTCATTTGATCATAAAATGCATTAAGCATTTATTTATTCATACCTTTAAGTGATATAATTTTCGAAATGAAAATTTACTACTAATTACTTGTTTACGTTTAATTTTACATTGAACGTTTTACATTTTGTGATTATTAAAATGTAAAGAGGTCGAAAAATATTAATATTTTTAGGCATTATATTTTTTCAACAATCTCCCCCTTTTTGATGATTACAAAATTTAAACTCATTAAATGTAAAATTATTTTTAAACAAGTATTTAGTGAGTTTCATGTCATTTCTCCCCCTTTTTGTAGAATCAAAAAGACATCGTTGAGAATTGCTAGTTAGACGACGAATAATCTGCTCCCCCTTGATGTGTGCTCCCCCTCGTTCGAGGGCACCAAGGAATCGAGCTATGGTTTCTTGGCTAAAAAAACAAGTTAGAACAATACAAATATATCTTAACATGTAGCAGAAGAAGGAAAAATATGACAGTGCAAGAAACTTAAAGCAAAAATATGCTTCTTTCATTTAGGAAACTGTGTGTGAAACCACACAAAAGCATACATAAGTTGAAAAAACAATTATGCTTTAGAAGCATATTAATACATCATAAAAGAAAACCCTAAATAGCCATAGAAGGATTTTTGACTTGCTTGCGACACAAAAGGGATTGACGATTATTTGTAGGCATATTATGAAGTTAGTTGGTTGCTGATGGAGAGTTTGGAGTGGAGGCGGTTGTGGAAGGGTAATCTCTATGAACTCGAAAGGGGTGATGTGGTGAAGTGAGAGGAATTTCACTCAATGATATTCCTCAATTAAGAAAGGAATTGTTTTTGGGTGAAGATGCAACAAGGGCAATACCCAACATGGGTTTCAACTTGGTTCATGTTGAGAGTATGTAGTAGGTTTGGAGAGTAATGTGATGAGGGAATGTTGCTTTGTTGTTGAGAGAGATGCATGACTAAGAGGTTTGATAGGTCTTGGAGTTGCTTAATGTCATCAACTATGCTTTCTCTACTTAGAGATGGAGGTGACGTGTGTTGAGTTTGGTTGTCACTTTGAGGTGAAACTTGAGTGTGAGTTTCATGTGAGTTGATAGGTGAGATAGGAAGTGGAGGATGTGAGACAACTTGTTATGATGTGGAAGTGTCCTTAATGTAAGGAGTTTTGTTGTCACTTTGAGATGAATTTTGAGTGTGAGTAACATGTGAATTGATGGGTAAGATGGGAAATGGAGGTTGTGAGACACCTTGTGGTGATGTGGTAGTGTTTTTGATGTAAGGATTTGGTAATGCTTGATTGAGGTGATTGTTTTCTTGAGATGGTTGATGATGAGGAGTGAGTGGTTTTGGCATTGGTGTAGGTAAGTTTACATTGAGCCCATTGGATGTGTTACAAGGGTTTAGTTTCTTCCTCCAAATGGGTTTCACACTCATTTTGGCTACCCTTGATGGTTTGGATGTGGGTTTGTTAGGAGATGTCATTGGTGAGGATGATTGTGTGAATGATGGATGTGAATGTATTTATGTGGAGGATAGTTTAAATTGGAAGAATGAAACTTTTAAAGGGATCTAAATCCAAGTATGTTTATGAATTTAGGGAAAAGTAGCTAAGTCTAGGGGTATTTTGGTTAAAGGAGGTGAAATACTGTTTTTACCCGTGTTGCCTAGGATGGTCCATTAATTTAAGGGTCAGTCCCCTTAAAATTAAGGGGGTCGCCCTTTATGAATTAAGGGGGCGCTCCTTGGCATTCCCAGATTTCTCTAAAATTTGATTTTTCTCATATTTTATGTGAGGGTTTCTGTTTGGTGGTTAATTTGCAGCAAGTCCATCCTTTTATGGCAATTAAGATTTTTAGACATAGCACTTAAGCATTCACATTCTAACAATTTTGTATGACATGATGTAGGATACCTATTTCACTAATTTTGGCACATATTCATTATGAATTGAAGATATATGAGTGAGAATATATGAAATAGTTTTTTTTTTAGTTTTTTTTATTTTTTTTTCGTTTTATATTTTTTTAGTTTATAGTTTTTTTTTTTTCAGTTTTTTTTTTTTTTTTTTTTAGTTTAGTATTTTTTTTATTTATAGGTTTTTTTTTTTTTTTATTTTTTGTAGTTAGTTTTTTTATTTTAGTTTTTATTTTATTTTTTTAGTATTAGTTTTATTTTTTAGTTTTTAGTTAGTAATATTTATTTTTATTTTATTTTTTTTTAGTAGTTTTAGTTTTTTAGTATTTCTTTTTTTTATAGTTTTTTTTAGTAATAGTTTTTTATTTTTTATTTTAGTTTATATTTATTATTTTTTAGTTTTTAAGTTTTTTAGTATGTTTTTTGTTTATTATTCATTTTTTATTTTTTTTTTGTTAGTTTAGATTTCTTTTTAGTTTTTTTATTTTTTTATATTTTAATTTTTTTTTTTTTTTGTTTTTTAGTTAGTTAGTTTTATTCTTTTAGTAATAGATATAAATACTCACAGAATTTCCTTGATAAGGGGGTTAAGCTAAAAACGAACCAAACTTTTGTGTAAATCCTAGTGTGTTCCTAAGTGCGACAAATGTGGAGTAGCGATTATTTCGACACTAAGACATGTAAAACTTAAGAAATAATCGAAGTGCTTCTTGATTTAATTTTACTAAAACCAAGATTGTCTTAGTGGAGAAAATATATTTTAGTTTATATACTTTTGACAACAAGTAAAGAGAACATAGCATTTGTGATAAATGTTTTTAGCATATCTCAATAATATGTGAAATTGATTTTCATGTGCTCCTAGTTGTGAGAAAGACTTTTTGGAAAATAATAGATTGGGATTTTTGTATATATGTATAATGAGATATGCATTTGGATAGGAGAATTTGTAAAAGTTTGCTTATAGACTTTTCTCAATCTTGTGATTTTGTGTAAAATAGAAACCTAGACAGAGAGGAGAAATTGTCAGTCAGGTGGGTGGTCCCCTTAAAGTCTGGGTGGTCCCCTTAAAATTAAGGGGGCCGCCCTTTATGAATTAAGGGGGCCACCCCCTGTTAAAAAAAATTCTCAGATTTTTGACAAATGGTTCATTGATCTTTATTATGCCGAAAACTTAATCAATTTGTTCCATCATTCCTAGACCTAGACGTAAGTAGTTAAAAGGCTCACGTTTAAGTGGTTTAGTTAGAATATCGGCTATGTTGTCTTTTTTTTCGTTGGAACTTTTCTATAGAGATATTTTCCTTTTTGTAACATTATGCGAAGGAAGTGATGGCGAATCTCAATGTGTTTTGTTCGTGAGTGTTGAACGGGATTCTTACTTAAGTCTATAGCCCCTTTGTTATCACACATTATTGGAATGTCATCTAACCTAACGCCATAGTCTATGAGAGCTTGTTTCATCCATAGAGCTTGTTGACATGCCTTTCTGGCGCTTACGTATTCCGCTTCGGTTGTGGAGATGGCAAGAGCGGTTTGCTTCTTTGAAAACCAAGATGTTAGAAAACATCCCATAAACGTACAAACACCACTAGTGGTCTTGAGATCTACGTAATCTCCCGCATGATCCAAATCCACATACACTATTGTTTCTATGCCGGATCCCTTAGGATACCATAATCCTAAATGCGTAGTGCCTTTAATGTATCGGAAGATACCTTAAACCGCTTCTAGGTGAGAGGTTTTGGGATCCTCTTGAAAGTGGGCGCAAAGGTAAACACTAAACATCATATCGGGTCTACTTGTCGTTAAGTATAATAAACTACCTATCATGCCTCTATATTTGGTATTATCTACGGACTTACTTTCTTCGTCTCTTGTGAGTTTGGCTTCCGTAGACATAGGGGTTTTTATTGGCTTATAGTCTTCTAGTCCAAATTTCTTAAGCATTTCCTTAATATATTTTGATTGATTAAAAAATATTCCATCATCTAATTGTTTTATTTGTAATCCTAACGAAGGAAATTTAAGTTCCCCTCATAAGTTAATCATTTCGAACTATCATGCATGATCTTGCAAAGTAATCAACACATTTCTTGACAATTTGATACGTATTATAATGTCAATCGTCATATATTTGTGAAAATATGAGGATTGGAGTCTTTCTTTTCAGTGTAGAGTGTGTTATCTCTTCCATTTATGGTGTAATTTGGTTTATATAGAAAGGCTTTTAATCGATCGTACCAAGCTTTTGGGGCTTGTTTTAGACCATAAAGAGCTTTCTTAAGTTTATAGACATAATTAGGTTTTACGAATTCAATGAATCCTGAAGGTTGTGCCACATAAAATTCTCTAAATGATTAAACGTTATGCAAATGCACTCTTAAATCCATTTGGTATAATTTAAACGTCTATGAGCATGCATCACGCCAAAAGTATTCTTTGGACTCTAAGTCTTAGCTACGGGTTGCATATGTTTTGTCATAATCAATTTCCTTCTTGTTTGATTATAAACCTTGGTGCGACTTAACTAGCTTTGTTTCTTGTTTACTACACATTTTCATCGAGTTTATTTCTATATACCCATTTTGTTCCTATAATGGTCATATCCATGGGATTTGGGACTAGTTCCCAAACATCATTTGTTTTATAATTGGTTTTGTTCTCTTGTATGGCATTGCCCAATTTTTATCTTTTAATGCCTCATTTATATTTTTAGGTTCTAATGTGGAAATAAAGTAAAAGAAATTGCTTTTGTCTTGAGCTTGCGATCTAAGAGTTCTTTGATTACCAATAACATTTTCTAGGGGATGAGTTTTAGATTCTTTAATATTTACAATTTGATTATCTTCAAGATCATTGCCTATGAGTTTTGTTTTACTAACCTCAATAGCTTCTTCTTCGACTAACTCATCATCTTCTAATGGTGATGTTTTAGGCAGGAGAGAAGTTTCATCGAAAGTTACATTTAACGACTCTTCAACTTTCATTGTTTGTTTGTTAAGTATTATGTAAGCTTTACTATTTTGCGAATATCCTAGGAAGACTCCTTCGTATGACTTTGGGTCGAACTTGGTGAGGTAATCTTTTGTATTAAGAATAAAACATTTACTTCCGAATACTTAGTTAAGGTTTGGTTTCCTACCTCTTAACAACTCGTGGAATTTTTCCTAAAATATGTCTAATGGAAACTCTATTAATTATATAGGTTGACGTATCGACCGCATTACACCAAAATTTTTGAGGAATGGATTTTTCGTTTAACATGGTTCTACTCATTTCTTGTAGAGTGCGATTTTTTCTTTCTACTACCCCATTTGATTGTGGAGTACGAGGAGCGGAAAAATTATGAAATATCCATTAAATCACAATTAGTTTCTGCTTTGTACTTCATTATCAAAATGCACGGACCATGAATCCATCTAATTGATACAATGGAACATCCTAAATGGTTTTGGATAATTTTGCTAAAATATTTCTAATTTTTTCATCTAGGCATTCGGTTTTGTATGCTAATATCTAGTCATGTGAATCCGAGAAATGTCATCTATATTTAAATTAGGTATAATCGATTCCCTCCATAACTTCGTTATGGCGGAGGGGTCCAAATCATTCCATGTGAAAGTAGTTCTAAGCATCTAGTTGTTGAAAACTAAATTTTTAGTCTTGTGACTTGCATGAGCTTGTTTTCAAATTTTGCAAGTTCACAAAAATGTCGGTCGTATTTAGTTTTGGTAGGTTTCTAAACTAATTCTTTAGATGCTATTGATTGGAAGTAATTGATTTAGCGTGATCTCCTATTTTCCTTGCCAATAGTGTGGGTTTTCGTCAATGTTGCAAGGATATTTGTCTTTCGGTTTTTTTCTCTAGTTTCATTACATATATTCCTCCTTTCCTAATTCCTTTACCTATAACCTTTTCGTCTTTGATTTTTCGCTATCGTGTTCGAGTAAATATTATTTGCATTTGATTCACATATTTGACCTTACACTAAGCAATTTTATATGTTTAATTTTTCTACCATGCTCAAGATTTTGAATTATTAAGGAGTCTTGAGAAATCGTACATTTGCCTATAATTTTACCGCGCAAGTTGCTTCCAAAGATTACGTTTCCTCCGTTGTATGCTTTGTATGAAGAAAACAACTTTCGATTACCGGTCATGTGTTTTGAGCATCCACTATCTTTAATCCACTAAATCGGGTTCCAAGTTTATTCCTAAGCTTATTTCACCGGGCGCTTGTGCTACAAGCAAGTTTCATCTTTAGTACTTTCACATTTTTTCTTTCTCCCCACTTCTCCATTATCGCTCCATGCTCCTCCAATAAATGCTCTTTGATTGTTGTTCTTTGGCAGCTTTGAACATTCACCAATGAGGTAATTTGGATCACTACATCTAAAACATTTTCTTTTACTTTTACCATAACCATCATTTCTACTTCTTTGGAATGTTTTTCTATCGCCTCGTGGTTGTCTTACAAATCTTCCTTGTCTATTGAAGAATTTCTTGAATTCTTTTACGGCCATAGCATACTCTTCGTCTTCACTATCGGAGCTTGAGCTATCTTCATCACTTACTTCCTTTTTCACCTTTAATGCAAAAGATCTACTTTGTTCTTTCTTGCCTTTGACCGTTTCGAAATCTTTCTTTATTACCTCTTCATAAACTTTCGTGTTTCCAATAAGTTCATCAAGAGGTAAGGTTGTTAGATTCTTTGATTCTTCAATCGCCATGACTTTTGCGCGCCATTTTAGATGTAATGCCCTAAGAAACTTCCTGACACAATTCTTGCTAGAAAAACCTTCATCAAATGCTTTTAGACTAGTAATAATAGTGTTAAATTTTGCAAAGGCGTTATCTATTGATTCCTCTTTTGGAATCGTAAATTGTTCATATTGTTGAACAAGAAGATCTATTTTGTTAGCTTTGACTTGATTATTACCTTGATGAGTGATTAACAAAAGTTATCCCAATTTTTTTTGCGGTTTGCACATAAAAATTCTTTCGTATTTTTTTCGTGGCAAAGCATTATAAATTACCATTTTAGCTTCATTATTTTTAGCAAGTTTCTTTTTAAGATCATCATTTTGTTTATGAAAAGGTATAACTTCATCCTTTTTGGTTTCAGGATTATTTTGAATAGGAGGAAAATCACATTCCGGTAATAAATTGCAAAAGATTAGATTTCTTTTGATTTTCACATAAGTTTCGAATTATTTTTCTAATAAAATTACATCCATCACTTTCAAAATAGTGGTGTCCTTTACTAGATTTCCCTTCTAAATATTTTTTCGATTCCATAGATCGATTCAAGTTTTAAAATACAATTTATTTTAAAAATCTTGTTTAGCGTGCTCTGATACCAATTGTGGAAAACTAGAAGGGGTTGAATAGTTTTTACCGTTTTATTTATAGGTTTTTTAAAGTGTTTGTAAAAATTCTTGATTCGACTTTATGTGAATTCATACTTGCCAATATAAACAATATACTATCAAAACAATTAATATGTTAGGTATGAGAAAGTAATGCAAAGACAAGAGATTAAGAGTAATGAACAATCATAACCACAAGCAGTAGGATTGTAATTAGTGGTTCGGCATCACAACGCACATCTTTGCTCGCCTACTCACTCGCGAGCCACTTAACTGCAGATAGTTTCTTCACTCATGTCAACCATAGCTCCCTTATGCGGAAGAAAACCGTACTACAAGCGTTGCTTACACTGAATTTACGACTCAAGCTTAAATGTTGATTCTAATTTATCTAGAACCAATCTATCACAAACAGACAAGTCACGACTTGTTCACGATTCATTGGCTATTTATAGCACTTCAACGTACTCTCTTCACAACTTTCCGAATGCTATGAATTCTTCACAACTATCTCACTAATATCTACATACATAAATAGCCATTTTCTACTTGCACATCTACTTGGTAAGATCACACGACTCTAACTATTATACTTATTTAAAGTTCGCTAAAGATCTAAAGCAACTTTACACATAACAACCTAAGCCTATACAAGATTACACAAAATGTTTACAAAGTTATGATTATGGAATGCAATATCATACAAAATCAATCTGCACAACAACACACTCAAAGGTTGTTAAATAACTCTTAAACTGAGCTTGGATCACTTGGAAACAAAGCTTTATGATTAAATGATCAAAGGATTTTAGAGAGGATATGTGTTTTGGACAAAAAGAATGAGTGCAAAAGGTGAGAAAATAGTGGGGAAAAGTCCAGTATTTATAGGACAAACTGGGGGAGCGTCTACCTAGGGGCGGTTCCGTTAAATAGGTGGGCGGTCCCCTTAAAATTAAAGGGGCCACCCATGTATTTAAGGGGGGCGCCCTAGACTGGGGCCTCCCTAGTTTGTCTTTTGTGTTGGGGGAATTTTCTGGAACTTTTCTATCCGTTTTAGGTCCGAAAATTTAAATTTTAAAATATTTATTTTGAATAAAACATTTCTTTTAATTGTAGAAAATGTTTTGTAATGTTTATAAAAATGTTTATAACATTTTATAAAAGTTTGAGGTTGAATAAAAATTTCCTTTGATCATAAAATGCATTAAACATTTATTTATTCATTCCTTTAAGTGATATAATTATCGAAATGAAAATTTACTACTAATTACTTGTTTACGTTTAATTTTACATTGAACGTTTTTATATTTTGTGATTATCAAAACGTAAAGACGTGAAAAATATTAATAATGTTTTTAGGCATTATATTTTGTCAACAGATATGCTGAAGACTTTTATGATCAGTGAACACAGTACACTTTGTGGCATACAGATAGTGTCTCTAAATTTTAAGAGCGAACACAACTGCTCCTAATTCGAGGTCGTGTGTGGTATAATTATCTTCATTGGGCTTAAGTTGTCGGGATGCATATGCAATAACTTTTTCCTTTTGCATTAACACTGCTCTCAGACCTTGATGGGATGCATCACACTAAACGACAAAGTCATCGTTTCCTTCTAGTAATGCTAAGATCGAAGCTTCACAAAGTTTCTGTTTTAGCAATTGGAAAGCTGACTCTTGGTCTTCTCCCCAGATATACTTCTTGTTTTTCTGGGTTAATTCAGTCAAAGACTTTGCAATCTTCGAAAATCTTTGATAAATCTCCGATAGTAGCCGGCTAGTCCTAAGAATTGGCGTATTTCTGTGGGTGTGGTAAGGGATGCCCAATTCTTAACTGCTTCAATCCTAAGCTGGGGTTCACGTTGAATTCATTGATATTCATTATGTGTCCAAGAAACTGCCACGCACGAAAGGATCAGGAAATCACATTTGGGGAACTTGGCATACAATTTTACTTTTTGAGTAATCCATATATGTATTCTTAGGTGTTGCATGTTCTTCTTTGTTAGGGAGTAAATAAGGAATTTCATCGATGAATACTATCATCAAATTCTATCAGTATGGTTTACACACACGATTCATGAGATCCATGAACACAGCAGGTGCGTTAGTTAAACCAAATGGCATCACTTGAAATTCATAGTGTTCGTATCGCGTTCTGAAAGCAGTCTTGGGAATATCTTCATCCCTGACTCTCAGTTGGTGATAGCCTGATCTTAAGTCAATTTTCGAGTAAACACTCGAACCTTAAAGTTGGTCGAATAAATCATCGATCCTGGGTAATGGGTAACGATTCTTTACGGTGAGTTTATTCAACTCCCGGTAATCAATACACATTCTGAAAGATCCGTCTTTCTTTTTAACAAATAAGACAGGAGCTCCCTAGGGCGAAGTACTTGGTCGGATAAAACCTCGATCTGCTAACTCTTGTAGTTGGTCAGATAGTTCCTGCATTTCTGAAGGAGCTAATCTGTAAGGTGCTCGGGCTACTGGTGCCGCTCCTGGAATTAAATCGATTCGGAGGAAGGCCAGGTAGATCTTCAGGGAAAACTTCGGGAAATTCTCTGACATGGATTAGTCTTCTAGCGTTTTTTCGTCTGGGGGGGGGGGGGGGGAACCATATATATATATATATATATATGCTTATACAATCATTACTTATACCAAGTGTATCTCACTTGTCACGCACATAATATGCAATTAAAATACCACATAAGGCTTCTAAGGATCGGGAACAACACGCGCACGGATATCGGACATCGGTGAAAGACTCGTGAAACTTTTCCAAAACCAGTTGTAGTCCAAGTTTTGTAAAACGACTTAGTTCACTACAACTCGTGCTCTGGTACCACTCTGTATCACCTCCAAACTACGATACGCAGTGGAATACAACATTTGGGGTGCTACTTCATAATACATGCATACGAGTCCCAGTAAACGTTCAAAGATACGTTTATAAAACACAATTTCATTTATTAGAAAGATCAGAGTTACACAGGTCCCAATACCAACATAGAAATTTATTTCCAAAAGTCACATCACGACTTGATTTCTAAAACTCTTGTTTAGTTTATGACACTACTTCACCAAGACACCATCCTTGATATTCGCGTTCCGTCCCATCCAAGCCATCCACAATACCTAACCTGAGATACATGCTTAAAAACGTCAACAAAACGTTGAGTGAATTCATAGAGTTTACAAATAGCAGTTAGAACGCATATTTAGTTCAACAAAACATATAACATTGCTCGTAAGACAAGTTATAAAAATATTGATTTCCAACTAAATGAGCCCATGTACCGAAACTTAACACATTCATCCCGTAGGGTAAAATAATGTTTGAGAAGTATCCCACTTCTCCTAATACTAACTACAAAATGTCCGTTCAGGGTGCTCACCAACGGATTCAGACCCCGGACAAGGTTGTCAAACCCAATAGATCTATTTAATGCATTAGCGTTCACCAACAATAAGGCAACTAACGGTCACACAGTAAAAGGCATATACTCAGTACTGAATGGAATCATATTTGCTATCAAAACATATTGCGTTCTCATTTTCACAAAACAACAAGTATCCCCCTCGCGGGTTTAAAAACATTTAAAACACTTAAAAGCGAGGCTCACTTAAAAGCAAGGCTATGAACTCTCCTTGATTGAAGCCGAAGATTAACTAGATGGAATAATCACGAACTACTTGACGACGAGCTCAACCGCGACCTATAATTTATGTCATTCGATTATTATATCGTAAGATACGATCGGATAGTGCACGCATCACAACTATCAAAATAGTATAAATATACATATACATGTGATGAGAAATCCACTTGTGCGTCCTAAATCCTAAACTCCACTTAATTGAGTTATGATCTTTCTTTCATTTATGTTACATGTCACTTAATCAAAAACTTTCTATTTTAGGAAACTTTTTATTTTTAGAAAGTTACCATTTTTAGTAAGTCTCTACTTCTAATTATACTTATAACAATATCCATTTATTTCATCGCATATTCGACGCTTAGTTTGGTTATCGTTTACACATATCGGTATTATATCCGAATATTTTAAAAGTTTCTATTTTTAGTATCTTACTTTCTCGTAACAATCGTTAAGTTTAAAATGTTGAAATTGTAGTGATAGTAGCGTTTATTATTTTATAACATTCGACCAATCTAGTATTAACCCGTTGACTTTTTAAAGTCAATGTTGGACTTTAATTGACTTTGACTTTATATATACATGGTATGTTTGGCAAAACTAGCTGTAAGATGTATGATGTAAACTGTAAGCTGTAAGCTGTAAGCTGT
Organism: Tanacetum coccineum; assembly: GCA_026074375.1. NCBI lineage: Eukaryota > Viridiplantae > Streptophyta > Magnoliopsida > Asterales > Asteraceae > Tanacetum > Tanacetum coccineum. The sequence continues at coordinate 32,411 of BQNB010051286.1, forward strand.
AAGCTGTAAACTGCAAAGCTGTTAACATGAGCTACAAGCTGTGTCTTTTTCTCAATAAAATGTTTGGTAAATTAGCTGTTGACTGTAATTATAAGATGTAAAATGACATATCTATAATTGTAAACAAATGCAAAACATATACATAATAAACTCATTATATTAATAATAATCATAGTTGTTTAAGACAACATGTTTGTAATAGTCATTGACGACGTTCATTTCATATTTATATAGCAATACTATTTTGTTTTGTCTCATTAGATGTTTCTTGAGAGACATTTTTTACATGGCCACGAACATTTTAAAGTTAATCAAGTGGTTTGTAATTTGGTGTTGCTCGATCGTAGTAAATATCATATCTACTTCATCACTGTTATGAATACACTTATGCAAAACAAATAAAATATAAAATGACATAAGTATACATAAAGTTAAATTACGTATGAAAAACACTATAATAAAAAAACTTATTACTCAGATAATATACTAATATTTCAAACTAACATGCTCCTAATTTATAAAAACAAATAAAAAAACATATGTGTATTAAGAGGTCTGTAACGTTGCAAGATGTTGTTACACATGTTAGTCTACGTAACTTAATTTAAAAGATATTTATGTTCATTTTGCACTATAGTAGTTAATAAAACATAAACACATAGCAAATATTATAGGGCTAATGACTTGAAAATGTATCAAACTTGTTATTTTTGTTGTTCTATGTAGCTATCTTTTTTTGTTATTATATCACAAAACTTACAAATTTCGACCTTTATATGTAGTCTGTTACATGTCATTTGCAACGTTAGTCCATTTAACTAACGAACATTTGCAACGTTAGTCCTTTATAGTAACGACTGTTTGTAATTAACTCAAAATTTGGTTATGTTACAAACATATATTTTCAAGTTATTTTTAAAATTAATACACGTTTTTTACACACATTTTATACATGGTTTTTATACATGATTTTATATACATTTTTATACACGTTTTATACACATTTATATACATGTTTTTATATACGTTTTATACACATTTATATACGTGTATAAAATGTGCATAAAAACGTGTATAAAAAACACATAATAAACGTATATAAAAACTTATATAAAAACATATATAAAAACGTGTATAAAACGTGCATAAATACGTGTATAAAAATATGTATAAAAACTTGTATAAAAACATGTATATAACTATGTATGAAAGCGTGTATAAAAACGCGTATAAAAACGTGTATAAAAATGTGTGTGTAAAAATGTGTAAAAACATGTATAAAATCATATATAAAAACATATATAAAAATGTGTATAAAACATGTATAAAAATGTGTATAAAAACATATATAAAACCATGTATAAAAAAGTGTATAAACCATATATAAAATGTGTGTAAAAAACATATATAAATTTAAAATAACTTATAAATATATTTTTGTAACATAACCAAATTTTGAGTTAATTACAAACGGTCGTTAGTATAAAGAACTAACATTGCAAATATTCGTTAGTTAAATGGACTAACGTTGCAAATTACAGGTAACAGACTGTATATAAAGGTCAAATTTTGTAAGGTTTGTGAGATAATAGCAAAAAAAAGATAGCTACATAGAACAACAAAAAACAACAAGTTTGATACATTTTCAAGTCATTAGCCCAATATTATAGTAATATAAATAACTTTTTATTTATGAACACATGCTAATGTTTATTTATTTAGTGATCACCAGTTGTACATGTGATGAGGGGTGTCTATGTAATTTAGTGTATACAAAGCTCTCACAAAATCTAAACGTTGTATTGAACAAGTGTTCAAATTGGAGCTATTTAATAGAAATAAAAGCTTTCATCTATAGTATCCAAACAAAGCTATATATTTGTTGGTGATTTTTGTTGAAAATAAAAAGCTAATAGCTCTTAAAAAGCTCTTGCCAAACAGGCCCACATATGTAATCCCGCTCCAAATGACCCGTTATATCACATTTTCATGCTTCGGACTCAAAAGAGATTTTATGCAAAACGATATTCCGGACAACTTTTTAGTTTTAGCCGAGACCCGAAACTTGGCAGGAACTAAGACATTTTTAATAAAAACGCAGACTTTGACCTTTTACTTGATTTTAAATCTCGCAAGCCTCGCGACAAAGTAAAACATCATTCCGAGCAACTTTCGTGTTTCGCCAGAAGGCCGAAACGGACTAGAAAGTGCTCAAAACGAGCATTTAAATTCCTGACAGCAACTACATTTATCCAAATGTGCAGAATTTTTCCATTAAAAATATATCTTGTTTTAGCTCTAATTTCTTCGCTATTAGGAGTTAGAAGCTCCATTTTATATCAAAACGATCGTCTAGGAAAGCTTTAACATGTTTTTATATTAAAAATCAGATTTCACCAAATCTCGACTCTTTTTTTCCGCGCCAAAGTTTCTGCCCAAAATATACCTATTTCAAAACGCGCCAAAACTCACTTTTTATCCAAAAACTCACTCACAGCACATCTAAAATGGCCTACGAATCACATTTAACTTGCTCAATCATTTTATAACATCAACTAACTAGACGAAGCAAGATCTTATAGATTTTACCACATGCATAATCAAAATCATTCAATAAATGAAAATGAACAAAACAAAAATAAAAAGAGCTCTTACAATGCTATAACAAGCAAGATCAGACTCGATAAATGGTCACACTTGTCCCTTTGTTCCTTTTGTCGTGACTTCGAACCCAAAACCAAACCAAGCCAAACCAAATCAACCCAAGCTAGTCTAGTAAATAACCAATTAAACAAAATACACCTTTGTGTGCCTCCTCCTTGGTTCGAACCCTCAACCGAACCCAAAACCTTCACCCTTTTGAATCCAAGATTCCCACTAATATTTTTCCCACTAACCTTAAGCTATTACTTGAACAAAGACTTCCTTATTTCAAATAAATTCAAAAACTTGCTCAAGCCTTATTGCATGTGTTCTTTTCTTGCATTGATGATCCTAACTAAACCTTCTAAACAATATTGAGTGACTAGAAAAATCAAAACACCATAAGGGTGTTTGTTTGTGGCGCGTTCGAACACAAAAAGAAGAAGAGAGGCAAGAGACTTATTTTTATTAAGTCATTGCACCTTTAAAACATTTCTTGAGTGAGATTTAATGAGTATTTCAAGATCAAAAATTGAAAATGAATTATGTGTGTGTGTGGGAGTAGTCGGCCGAGCAAGGGAAGAAGAACCGAAGGAGAAAAACCAAATGTTTGGACTATGTGTTTTGTGGGAGTGTTTATAAACCAACATTGGAAGCATACTAGTAATCATGACATAGGAAAACAAAATGCATTGAGTGTGTGTGTTAGTCCTAGGCGTCGGCTAGTAGCTAGAAGCATGCATACATATATATATATTTTTGAAATTTAATTGCTAGTATTTTCTTGTGTAACATTTTTATAAAAATGTAACTTGTACACAATAAGGTAAAACGTGAGCATTAGAAGCGAGTTTGGTCAAGGACAAGGAACAAATACGACAAGGTTCGAAATTTTAAGTAATTACTTTTTCTTTAATAAATCATAGAAAATAGAAAAATAGTTGAAAATTTTTAATTCTTTTTGTGAAAATTTTCTTTTTAAATCTAGTATTTTTGAAAAATAAAAGTAAAATTTTAGTGATAATTTTTAGAAAAAGTTTATTTTTGTTAATTCATTTTTCTTTAAAAATTCATAAAAAATTCAAAAATAGTTAAAAAATTCTAATTCTTTTTCCTAAAATTTTCTTTTTAAATTTGTGATTTTTAGGTATAAAATTTGTTAAAAGTAGTGCTTTAGATTTTAAATTTCAGTTTTAGCTCACGTTTTTAATTTTCGTGTATTAAAATTTCGTGCTAGTTAATCGTTTTTAGTTTGTGCTATTAAATTTGTAGTGTAATTCAAGATTCAAAAGTCCTTTATCAATTCTTCGACTGTATCGATTCTCCAGCACAGCCTCGTTGGGGATAAACGACCCGGGAACATTCTATACTACTTCTCGGTATCATTGATTGTGTTTCAAATTACACTTACTATATATATTTTATATTTTATTATATACTATATATATTTTAAGGTGTGGTTTGGACGGATCATTAATCGAAAGACTTTAAGAGAAAGATCAATCCAATTCTTAGTTTGGTGACCATTCCAAAAAAAAAAAAATCGCACACCGCTATTCAGAACTAAAACATACATCGCTAACGAAAATTCAAAGATACGTCAACAATCGAGACCAAATACTTATCAATATTCAAAACCAAAATACACATGTCGCCCTTCGGGTCTCGTTTAATAATGCCTCGCCAGTTGCAAAAAATATTCCGGAGTACATACGACCCCACTAAACGCATTATCGCACTAACATATAAAATTACTTAATCAATTAAGCACATATTAGCCTATTCGTCATTTTAAAATGACTTTATATTTCTACATAGCTTATCATCACGCTTAGCAACAATCATGCTTGCTTTCTATAAGTTTTAGCAAAATAGATGTGCTTACTTATTGGAAAGCCTCAGCAATGGTTATGCTTATCACGCGGGTTCATACCCAACCGTTTAGATTGCTCATTATACTGAGCTTGCCAGATGGCCAAGCTTTTTGGAAATGATCTCGACTAAATCACGGTTAGATTTTTGGCCAACCATGGTCAAGCTTGCGAGTTGACAACCCACAATTGACAATGGACTATCAGGCTTGCGCACCGCTCAAATCAATCTTCGTCTGCATTTGGGTAAGTATACCCATTCCCTCACGTCCTAAGCAGTATTACGACCACACTAAAGCGTCATAAGCGCTTACTATTATTAAAAAAAACGCAACACACATAAAGCATATTTTTCTCATAATTCGGCGGCGATAATTCCGCTAGAAAACACATATTGTCAGAAGACAAATTGAAAACAATCAAGAAAACAATTGAGCATCATGGGCTAGCTGCTCGTCCGACAAAAAATAAAAATCTTAATGTTCCCGCACCGAGACTAGCATAGTCGACTCGGTCCTAACACATCGCATCCAATCCTAGATGACTCAACTAATCAAGTTGAGCCAACTACGCACATTCCTAATTCAATACCGTTCGGCTTAAGGCGTTAGCTACTTTGATTCGTTCCCCAGGATGGGAACGGATGTCACCCTTCGGCTGGAATCTTAATCTTTTCACTTCTTCATACGCACACTAAGTCGTTACGTCAAGGAGTAAGGATCATTATTCCTAACCTTAAGTCAGGAGTCGCTTAGTGCCTTATTCTAATCCTCGACGATTTCAGGTATATTTACAACTACACTACTACTACTCTCCATTTTGGGGAAAGAAGTCTTCTTCACGGCCATCAGTTGATACATCAAAGTCAATACACATCTTACGTAGGAGTAGTCTTCTCTATTTCTCATGTTCAACCTCGAAACTAACCTTCCGAGCTTCCACCCACCTTAGGAATCTTGACATCTCCAAGAGGATCTCTTCTCAGTGTCGGCATCGGAGTTACACCCTTGATAGCTTAGATCTACCATTGCTTACTAGCATACCGACTATACTTAGTCTTGACACGTCTTCATAATAGTCGCCGACCTACATTGCCACAAACTAGATTTCACTCCTTTCTAGACACACTCGTTCCGAACAATACCATGGGTATTTTACTTTCGGGACGACTTGGTCATAATGACTCGCATGAGACTCTCTCCATGCAATCATTAGGAGTAGGGTTACTTGCATAAGAATCCGTAGCAGGGGTAAAATATTTTCTCCCTCCGGAAGCTTGACCCACACATTTATCCCAATTATTAAGCATTTTGAAGGTGACGATTTTACCTGACATGGCGCGGTTCTTCCTAAATTATGCGTAGTTAATCAAGTTATGCATAATTGAGGACCAAACGACATCATGTCCATCCTCGTCAAAATGTTTCTTTTCCATACGCTACACGCGCAAGTAAAAAAATATTTTAAGAGTAGAAATTTAATTATTTCAAAAGAAAGAAAAGAAGATGACATCATTTTATCTTCATTCTTATTATTTAAAAGGGAATTTATTTATATATATATTATTTTATTTTATATATTTTTTTTGTAAAGAAAATTTATTTGACAACACAAGGTCAGTTTATGAAATTTGATAACATATTTTTCCATTGTTCACACAAACAGTTTATACAACAAAATCAGTATGATTCGCGCAACGACTTTTGTTCAACACACAATTTTGTTATTGCAATTCACAATTTTAAAATCATCAATCTACGGAGCATTGTTTAATACAGTTTGGTCAACGGTCACAGCAAGTTTCAAAAATAATACCCACTCATGGATAATGCAAGTAAGTATCACACGCGTGCAAAAGATCCACCAACCGGAATCATTCCACACTCGTGATTAAGTCAATCTAGTAACAGGGCCACTCAAAACATCAACATCCACAATCACACAAAACTCACAATCAAGGATAATCATAATCTGAAAACCATAATAATAATAACAATGCTGGGGGTAGTACACGTACAACCAAAAATCCCCCAAAAGTTACAATCTCTGGTTCCAAGACCAATACATCCAATCATGAAAATTTTCTAAGTTTCTTGTAAAGAAATCCTAATATATCCGAATAGTTGTGGTGTTTACAAAAACAAAAATACACCCGGCAGAATGACCTCACTAACTTGCACTAGCAGTTTGGTGGCTATACAATTGGTCATAATCTAATCCAAAATCAAAATAAACAACTAATAGGACTACTGAGGTCCAGGTGGTTTCTTCTTCTCCAACTCAGCAAGACGTCTGTCCATCCCAATAATGCACTGCATCAACGTGCCCTCACGGCTGCTCATCTCTACCATCATAGTCTGCAGCTGCTAAATCTGCGTGTCTCTCTACTGTACCTCGGCCTGCAAAGCCTGTACCTGCTGGGTCAATCCCTCAATCACCTCATCCCTTTGGGTCTTAGTCTGCTGACCCTGCTTCATCTGAATATCAATCTGCTCTTTCCTATCCACGGCCTGAACTATCTGGGACGCCATGACCTGCACCTATCCTTCTACCGCAGAAACCTTAGGGCTAATCTCCCTAATAGTAATGTCGTGCGCCACCTCAGCATCGCTCACCTGGATCACCTTCTTCACGAGCTATCAATGTCCATACTTCAGGTTACCCAAGCGGGTACTAAAGTCCTCGATCACTGATGGAGGCACAGGAAGTCTAGGTGCTGGGAAGGGGAAAGACGGTCCCTCATCAGCAACAGTGGATGGACCTCTAACCTCATAAATGCTCGGTGGGGGCACCACTAGCATCGGAGGTGGTGTGACAGGAGCCATCAGCCAATCCTCGTTTACCTCCCAAACCTCCTCCTCATCAAATCCCTCAGAGTCATCATCCTCAAAATCATCATCCCCACCAAACAGCGTAGCTAAGTCCTCCTCTATATCTATCACTAGAGCAACCATCTGCTCCTCCGCCTCGACCAACGGCTCAGCAACCTCCTCAATAGCATGTACGACCATCGGCTCATCCACCTTAGCTCCTTGGGGCTCGCCCTTCTCGCCCAACTCCTCCAATAATGGTACGTCGGCCTCAATCCATCCGTTGTTGTTGTTTGGGTTACCAGCGTAACCAGGCAACTGTACAGGCGCGAAGAAGTTATAAGCGGGATGCGGCTCATCCATAGGGAATTCAAAAACGCGATCAGGTGACAATGGTTCGCCCATGATACTACAAAAGAAAAGGAAAATTTATCATACATATTTTTAATCATGTGTAAAAAAATTTATACTCATCACATATTAGGATGGTTTCATGATATTGCATTAGATGCATAAGGAAATTAATATGCAATTAAAATACCACATAATATGCAATTAAAATACCACATAAGGCTTTTAATGATCCGGAACAACACGCACGTGAATATCGGACATCGGTGAAAGACTCGTGAAATTTTTTCCAAAAACAGTTGTAGTCCAAGTTTTGTAAAACGACTTAGTTCACTATAACTCGTGCTCTGGTACCACTCTGTAACACCCCCAAACTACGATACGTAACGGAAATACAACATTTGGGGCGCTACTTCATAATACTTGCACACGAGTCACAGTAAACGTTCAAAGATACATTAATAAAACACAATTTATTTTATTTATGAGAGAAACATCAGAGTTACATAGGTCCCAATACCAACGTAGAAATTTAATTCTAAAAGTTATAACACGACTTGGTTTCTAAAATATTGTTTTGGTTTATGGCACTACTTCACCGAGACACCGTCCTTGATATATGCATTCCGTCCCATCCAAGCCATCAACAGCACCTAACCTGAGATACTTGCTTAAAAAGGTCAACAAAACGTTGAGTGAATTCATAGAGTTTACAAATAATAGTAAGAACGCATATTTGGTTCAACAAAACATATAACATTGCTCGTAAGACAAGTTATAAAAATATTGATTTCCAACTAAATGAGCCCATGTACCGAAACTTAACACATTCATCTCGTAGGATAAAATAATGTCCGAGAAGTATGCCACTTCTCCTAATACTAACTACAAAATGTTCGTTCAGGGTGCTCACCAACGGATTCAGATGTAACAACCGTCAATTTTAGGAACATATTTAAATAATAAATCATATTTATTATTACA
>BQNB010051287.1:0-27500 GCA_026074375.1 Tanacetum coccineum
CATGTTATGGCAATGAAGCATTGACTAGTCCAAAAGTAAATGACTTTTGGTAAAGACAAGTCAAATCCGTTGATAGTTGCTCATTTACTCAAAACTACAAGGTAATCAATTCACCTTGTTGTTTACAATGAAGAATTGGCTATCCCAGAGCAAATGGCTACTGGTAAAAGGAATACCAAATCCGTTAATGGCAGGTAGTTTGCCAAAAACTATAAAGCCAACTGAGTTGGATGTTGCTGTGTTGCTAAAAAGACAAGTTGCTAATGAAGATGGATAGATGAAGATGTAATAATTATACTTTTTACTGGTATTCCAATAGCTATAAAATATAAAAAATTATCAATAATTAATATCATATATTGTATCTCTATCTGATGCTTTAAGAATTTTTAATTACAAGTTCTAAATGTTATAGAGCAAACCATTTCACGTCATGTGAATTTTTTATTTAATAATTATTGAAAATCTTACTTTTTAACTATTTTTTATATTAGCAATTATATATAAGAATGTTTAATTATAATATTTAAGTGATATATAACACACTATGTCACATCATATGACTTATATATATTTAATAATAAGTTAAAATCATACTTTTTTACTTGTCTTTTATGTATAATTTATATATAAAAATATAACATTAGTAAATATCAGATATTGTATCTCTATATAATGTTTTAAGAATATTTGGTTACAAGTTCTAAATGATATAAATCAAATTATCTCAGGTCATGCGATTTTATATTTACTAATAAGTAAAAATCATACTTTCTACAAGTTTTTCTAGTAGCTATTAAAAATATAAAAAAGTTACTAGTAGTTAACATAAGATAATGTATATTTCTTAAATGTGTTAACAATGTTTATTTATTAGTTCTACGTGATATAGAACAAACTATGTCACATCATGTGACTTTTATTCCTAATAATTAGTGAAAATCATACTTTTTACTTGTTTTTCAGAAGAAATTAAATATAAAAAAATTATAGGTAATTAATATTAGATATTGTATCTTTATCAAATAGTTTTTGGATATTTAAATATAGGTTATAAGTGATATAGAGAAAAGTAATATAGCTCATGTGACTTTTATATTTAATAGTAAGTGAAAATCATACCTTTCACTGGTTTTCTAGTAGCAATTAAACATAAAAAATTATTAGTAATTAATATCAGATATTGCATCTCTATCTAATGTTTAAAGGATCTTTAAGTACCAGTTGTAAGTGATATAGGGCAAGCTATGTCACATCATGTGACTTTTATATAAAATAATATGTAATAATTATACTTTTTACTGGTTTTCAAGCAGCAAAAAAATATAAAAATTATCAATAATTAATATCATATATTGTACCTCTATCTAATGTTGTAAGAATTTTTAATTACAAGTTCTAAATGTTATAGAGCAAACTATTTCACGTCATGTGAATTTTTTTTAATAATTATTGAAAATTATACTTTTTTACTATTTTTTCCATTAGCAATTAGATATAAAAAATTGTTAATAATAAATATCTGATACCATAACTTTATATGATGTTTAAGGATGTTTAATTATAAGTTGTAAGTGATATATAGCACACTATGTCACTTCATATGACTTATATAGATTTAATAATAAGTTAAAATTGTAATTTTATACTTGTCTTTTAAGTATAATTTAATTATAAAAAAATAACATTAGTAAATACGAGATATTGTCTCTCTATATAATGTTGTAATAATATTTGGTTACAAGTTTGAAATGATATAAATCAAATTATCTTAGGTCATGCGATTTTATATTTACTAATAATTGAAAATCAAACATTCTACTAGTTTTTCCAGTAGCAATTAAATATAAAAAAGTTACTAGGAGTTAACATCATGTGACTTTTATACCTAATAATTAGTGAAAATCATAATTTTTACTGGTTTTTTAGTAGAAATTAAATATAATAAAATTATAGGTAATTAATATTAGATATTGTATCTTTATTAGATATTTTTGGATATTTAAATATAGGTTGTAAGTGATATAGAGCAAAGTAATATAGCTCATGTGACTTTTATAGTAGCAATTAAACATAAAAAATTATCAGCAATTAATATCAGATATTGCATCTCTATCTAATGTTTAAAGGATATTATATAATAATTATACTTTTTACTGGTTTTCCAGCGGTAATAAAATATAAAAAGTTATCAATAATTAATATTATATATTGTATCTCTATCTGATGCTGTAAGAATTTTTAATTACAAGTTCTAAATGTTATTGAGAAAAATATTTCACGTAATGTGAATTTTTTATTTAATAATTATTGCAAATCATACTTTTTAGTATTTTTTCCATTAGCAGTAAGATATAAAAAATTGTTAATAATAAATATCTAATACCGTATCTTTATATGATGTTTAAGGATGTTTAATTATAAGTTCTAAGTGATATATAGTACACTATGTCACATCATATGACTTATATATATTTAATAATAAGTCAAAATCATAATTTTTTAGTTTTCTTTTAAGTATAACTTAAATATAAAATATAACATTAGTAAATATAAGATATTGTACCTCTATATAATGTTTTAATAATATTTGGTTACAAGTTCTAAATGATATAAATCAAATTATCTTAGGTCATGCGATTTTATATTTACTAATAATTAAAAATCAAACTTTCTACTAGTTCTTCTTGTAACAATTAAATATAAAAGCAATTAAATATAAAAAATTTACTAGTAGTTAACTTAAGATAATGTAGATCTCTTAAATGTGTTAACAATGTTTAATTACTAGTTCGAAGTGATATAGAGCAAACTATGTCACATCTTGTGACTTTTAAACCTAATAATTGGTGAAAATCATACTTTTTACTTGTTTTTTAGTAGAAATTAAATATAAAAAAATTATAGGCTATTAATATCAGATATTGTATTTTTATCAAATTATTTTTGGATATTTCAATATAGGCTGTAAGTGATATAGAGAAATGTAATATAGCTCATGTGAGTTTTATATATAATAATAAGTAAAAATCATACATTTCACTGGTTTCTAGTAGCAATTAAACAAAAAAAATTATCAGTAATTAATATCAGATATTGCATCTCTATCTAATGTTTAAGGTTCTTTAAGTACCAGTTGTAATTGATATAGGGCAAGCTATGTCACATCATGTGACTTTTATATAAAATAATATGTAATAATTATACTTTTTACTAGTTTTCCAACAACAATAAAATATAAAAAATTACCAATAATTAATGTCATATATTGTATCTTTATCTGATGCTGTAATAATTTTTAATTACAAGTTTTAAATGTTATAGAGAAAAATATTTTACGTCATGCGAATTTTTTAATTAATAATTATTGAAAATCATACTTTTTTACTATTTTTTCCATTAGCAATTAGATATAAAAAATTGTTAATAATAAATATCTAATACCGTATCTTTATATGATGTTTAAGGATGTTTAATTATAAGTTCTAAGTGATATATATCACACTATGTCACTTCATATGACTTATATATATTTAATAATATGTTAAAATCATAATTTTTTACTTGTCTTTTAAGTATAATTTAATTATAAAAAAATAACATTAGTAAATATGAGATACTGTATCTCTATATAATGTTGTAATAATATTTGGTTACAAGTTATAAATGATATAAATCAAATTATCTCAGGTCATGCGATTTTATATTTACTAATAATTGAAAATCATACTTTCTACTAGTTTTTCTAGTAGCAATTAAACATAAAAGCAATTAAATATAAAAAAGTTACTAGTAGTTAACATAAGATAATGTATATCCCTTAAATGTGTTAAAGGTATTTATTTATTAGTTCTAAGTGATATAGAGTAAACTATGTCACATCATGTGACTTTTATACCTAATAATTAGTGAAAATCATAATTTTTATTGGTTTTTCAGTAGAAATTAAATATTATAAAATTATAGGTAATTAATATCAGATATTTTTTAGAAATTTAAATATAGGTTGTAAGTGATATAGAGCAAAGTAATATAGCACATGTGACTTTTATATGTAATAATAAGTGAAAATCATACCTTTTACTGGATTTCTAGTAGCATTTAAACGTAAAAAATTATTAGCAATTAATATCAGATTTTGCATCTCTATCTTATGTTTAAAGGATCTTTAAGTACCAGTTGTAAGTGATATAGGGCAAGCTATGTCACATCATGTGACTTTTATATAAAATAATATGTAATAATTATACATTTTACTTGTTTTCCAGCAGCAATAAAATATAAAATTTTAACAATAATTAATATCATATATTGTATCTCTATCTGATGCTGTAAGAATTTTTAATTACAAGTTCTAAATGTTATAGAGCAAACCATTTCACGTCATGTGAATTTTTTTATTAAATAATTATTGAAAATAATCCTTTTTTACTATTTTTTACATTAGCAATTAGATATAAAATAATTGTTAATAATAAATATCTGATACCGTATCTTTATATGATGTTTAAGGATGTTTAATTATAAGTTTTAAGTGATATATAACACACTATGTCACATCATATGACTTATATATATTTAATAATAAGTTAAAATCATACTTTTTTACTTGTCTTTTAAGTATAATTTAAATATAAAAAAATAACGTTAGTAAATATCAGATATTGTATCTCTTAAATGTGTTAATAATGTTTATTTATTAGTTCTAAGTGATATAGAGCAAACTATGTCACATCATGTGACTTTTATACCTAATAATTGGTGAAAATCATACTTCTTACTTGTTTTTCAGTAGAAATTAAATATATAAAAATTATAGGTAATTAATATCAGTTATTGTATCTTTATTAGATATTTTTTGGATATTTAAATATAGGCTGTAAGTGATATAGAGCAATGTAATATAGCTCATGTGACTTTTATATTTAATAATAAGTAAAAATCACACATTTCACTACTTTCTAGTAGCAATTAAACATAAAAAATATCAGTAATTAATATCAGATATTGCGTCTTTATCTAATGTTTAAAGGATCTTTAAGTACCAGTTGTAAGAGATATAGGGCAAGCTATGTCACATCATGTGACTTTTTGATAAAATAATATGTCATAATTATACTTTTCACTGGTTTTCCAACAACAATAAAATATAAAAAATCTTAATAATTAATATCATATATTGTATCTCTATCTGAAGTTGTAAGAATTTTTAATTACAAGTCCTAAATGTTATAAAGCAAACTACTTCACGTCATTTGAATTTTTTATTTAATAATTATTGAAAATCATACTTTTTTATTATTTTTTCCATTAGCAATTAGATATAAAAAATTGTTAATAATAAATATCTGATACCATATCTTTATCTGATGATTAAGAATGTTTAATTATAAGTTCTAAGTGGTATATAGCACACTATGTCACATCATATGACTTATATATATTTAATAATAATTAAAAATCATAATTTTTTACTTATCTTTTTAGTATAATTTAAATATAAAAAAATAACATTAGTAAATATGAGATATTGTATCTCTATATAATGTTTTAGTAATATTTGGGTATAAGTTCTAAAAGATATAAATTAAATTATCTCAGGTCATGCGATGTTATATTTACTAATAAGTGATAATCATACTTTCTACTAGTTTTTCCAGTAGCAATTAAATATAAAAGAAATTAAATATTAAAAAGTTACCAGTAGTTAACATAAGATAATGTATATCTCTTAAATGTGTTAAAAATGTTTATTTATTAGTTCTAATTGATACAGAGAAAACTATGTCACATCATGTGACTTTTATACCTAATAATTAGTGAAAATCATACTTTTTACTTGTTTTTTAGTAGAAATTAAATATAAAAAAATTATAGGTAATTAATATCATATATTGTATCTTTATCATATATTTTTTGGATATTTAAATATAGGTTGTAAGTGATATAGAACAAAGTAATATAGCTCATGTGACTTTTATATGTAATAATAATTGAAAATCATACCTTTCACTAGTTTTCTAGTAGTAATTAAACATAAAAAATTATCAGCAATTAATATCGGATATTAGATCTCTATCTATTGTTTAAAGGATCTTTAAGTACCAATTGTAACTGTTATTGTGCAAGCTATGCCACATCATGTGATTTTTATATAAAACAATATGTAATAATTATACTTTTTACTGGTTTCCAGCAACAATAAAATTTAAAAAATTATCAATAATTAATATCATATATTGTATCTCTATCTGATGCTGTAAGAATTTTTAACTACATGTTCTAAATGTTATAGAGCAAACTATTTCACGTCATGTGAATTTTTTATTTAATAATTATTGAAAATCATACTTTTCTACTATTTTTTCCATAAGCAATTAGATATGAAAAAATTGTTAATAATAAATATATGATATTGTATCTTTATATGATGTTTAAGGATGTTTAATTATAAGGTGTAAGTGATATATAGCACACTATGTCACATCATATGACTTATATATATCTAATAATAAGTTAAAATCATACTTTTTTTACTTGTCTTTTATGTATAATTTAAATATAAAAAAATAACATTAGTAAATATCAGATATTGTATCTCTATATAATGATATTAAGAATATTTGGTTACAAGTTCTAAATAATATATATCAAATTATCTCAGGTCATGTGATTTTATATTTACTAATAAGTGAAAATCGTACTTTCTACTAGTTTTTTTAGTAGCAAATAAATATAAAAGCAATTAAATATAAAAAGTTACTAGTAGTAAACATAAGTTAATGTATATCTCTTAAATGTGGTAACAATGTTTATTTATTTGTTCTAAGTGATATAGAGCAAACTATGTCACGTCATGTGACTTTTATACCTAATAATTACTGAAAATCATTATTTTTACTAGTTTTTTAGTAGATATTAAATATAAAAAAATTATAGGTAATTAATATTAGATATTGTATCATTATCATATATTTTTTGGATATTTAAATATAGGTTGTAAGTGATATAGAGCAAAGTAATATAGCTCATGTAACTTTTATATTTAATAATAAGTGAAAATCATACCTTTCACTGGTTATCTAGTAGCAATTAAACATAAAAAATTATCAGTTCTTAATATCAGATATTGCATCTCTATCTAATGTTTAAAAGATCTTTACGTACCAGTTGTAAGTGATATAAGGCAAGCTATGTCACATCATGTGACTTTTATATTAAATAATATGTAATAATTATACTTTTTACTAGTTTTCCAGCAGTAATAAAATAAAAAAATTTATCAGTAATTAATATCATATGTTATATCTCTATCATGTGAATTTTTTATTTAATAATTATTGAAAATCATACTTTTTTACTCTTTATTCCATTAGCAATTAGATATAAAAAATTACTAATAATAAATATCTGATACCGTATCTTTATATGAAGTTTAAGGACGTTTAATTATACGTTATAAGTGATATATAGCACACAATGTCATATCATATGACTTATGCATTTAATAATAAGTTAAAATCATAATTTTTACTTGTCTTTTAAGTATAACTTAAATATAAATCAATAAAATTAGTAAATATGAGATATTGTATTCCTATATAATGTTTTAAGAATATTTGGTTACAAGTTCTAAATGATATAAATCAAATTATCCTAGGTCATGCCATTTTATATTTACTAATAATTAAAAATCATACTTTCTACTAGTTTTTCCAGTAGCAATTAAATATAAAAAAGTTACTAGTAGTTAACATAAGATAATGTATATTTCTTAAATGTGTCAACAATGTTTATTTATTAGTTTTAAGTGATATATAGCAAACTATGTCACATCATGTGACTTTTATTATTAATGAAAATCATAATTTTTACTATTTTTTAGTAGATATTAAATATAAAAAATTTATATGTAATTCATATCAGATATTGTATCTTTATCAGATATTTTTTGGAGATTTAAATATAGGTTGTAAGTGATATAGAGCAAAGTAATATAGCTTATGTGACTTTTATATTTAATAAAAAGTGAAAATCATACCTTTCATTGTTTTTCTAGTAGCAATTAAACATAAAAAGTTGTCACTAATTAATATCAGATTTTGCATCTCTATCAAATGTTTAAAGGATCTTTAAGTACTAGTTGTACGTGATATAGGGCAAGCTATGTCACATCATGTGACTTTTATATAAAATAATATGTAATAATTATTCTTTTTACTGGTTTTCCGGCAGCAATAAAATATAAAAAATTATCAATAATTAATATCATATATTGTATCTCTATCTATTGCTATAAGAATTTTTATTTACAAGTTCTAAATGTTATAGAGCAAACAAT
Organism: Tanacetum coccineum; assembly: GCA_026074375.1. NCBI lineage: Eukaryota > Viridiplantae > Streptophyta > Magnoliopsida > Asterales > Asteraceae > Tanacetum > Tanacetum coccineum. The sequence goes on from BQNB010051287.1 coordinate 8,342, forward strand.
TTCACGTCATGTGAATTTTTTATTTAATAATTATTGAAAATCATACTTTTCTACTATTTTTTCCATAAGCAATTAGATATGAAAAAATTGATAATAATAAATATCTGATATCGTATCATTATATGATGTTTAAGGATGTTTAATTATAAGGTGTAAGTGATATATAGCACACTATGTCACATCATATGACTTATATATATATTTAATAATAAGTTAAAATCATACTTTTTTACTTGTCTTTTAAGTATAATTTAAATATAAAAAAATAACATTAGCAAATATCAGATATTGTATCTCTATATAATGTTTTAAGAATATTTGGTTACAAGTTCTAAATGATATAAATCAAATTATCTCAGGTCATGTGATTGTATATTTACTAATAAGTGAAAATAATACTTTCTACTAGTTTTTCCAGTAGCAATTAAATATAAAAGAAATTAAATATTAAAAATTACTAGTAGTTAACATAAGATAATGTATATCTCTTAAATGTGTTAATAATGTTTATTTATTAGTTATAAGTGATATAGAGCAAACTATGTCACATCATGTGACTTTTATAACTAATAATTGGTGAAAATCATACTTCTTACTTGTTTTTCAGTAGAAATTAAATATATAAAAATTATAGGTAATTAATATCAGTTATTGTATCTTTATCAGATATTTTTTGGATATTTAAATATAGGCTGTAAGTGATATAGAGCAATGTAATATAGCTCATGTGACTTTTATATTTAATAATAAGTAAAAATCACACCTTTCACTACTTTCTAATAACAATTAAACATAAAAAATTAATATCAGTAATTAATATCAGATATTGCGTCTTTATCTAATGTTTAAAGGATCTTTAAGTACCAGTTGTAAGTGATATAGGGCAAGCTATGTCACATCATGTGACTTTTTGATAAAATAATATGTCATAATTATACTTTTCACTAGTTTTCCAACAACAATAAAATATAAAAAAGTCTTAATAATTAATATCTTATATTGTATCTCTATCTGATGCTGTAAGAATTTTTAATTACAAGTCCTAAATGTTATAAAGCAAACTACTTCACGTCATTTGAATTTTTATTTAATAATTATTGAAAATCATACTTTTTTACTATTTTTTCCATTAGCAATTAGATATAAAAAATTGTTAATAATAAATATCTGATACCGTATCTTTATATGATGATTGATGATGTTAAATATCATTTCTAAGTGGTACTATAGCACACTATGTCACATCATATGACTTATAAAATATTGTAATAATAATGAAAATCATAAAATTTTACTTATCTTTTTTAGTAAATTTTAAATATAAAAAAATAACATTAGTAAATATAATATTGTATCTCTATATATGTTTTAGTAATATGTGTATAAATTCTAAAAATATAAAATTAAATTAACTTAGTCTGCGATTATATTTTTACAAAAAAAAAGTTATAATCATACTTTCTACTAGTTTTCCATAGCAATTAAATAAAAAAAAATAAAATATTAAAAAGTTTACCAATATTTAACTATAAGAATTAATGTATATCTCTAAATTGTGTTAACAATTTTTATTTATGTAATGTAATATTTTTAGTTTTTTATAAATATTAATTTAATAACTAGAATTGGATACAAAGAAAACTATTCACGATCATGACTTTATACCTCAAAATTAGTGAAAAATATACTTGTTTACTTGTTTTTTTATAGAAATTAAATATAAAACAATTATAGGTAATTAATATCATATATTGTATCTTTATCATATATTTTTTAGATATTTAAATATAGGTTGTAAGTGATATAGAATAAAGTAATATAGCTCATGTGACTTTTATATGTAATAATAATTGAAAATCATACCTTTCACTGGTTTTCTAGTAGTAATTAAACATAAAAAATTATCAGTAATTAATATCGGATATTGGATCCTCATCTATTGTTTTAAAAGGATGCTTAAGTATCCCCAAGTAAGTGTTATTGTGCAAGCTATGCCACATCATGTGATTTTTATATAAAACAATATGTAATAATTATACTTTTTATTGGTTTTCCAGCAACAATAAAATTTAAAAAATTATCAATAATTAATATCATATATTGTATCTCTATCTGATGCTGTAAGAATATAAAATTACAAGTTCTAAATGTTATTGAGCAAAATATTTCACGTAATGTGAATTTTTTATTTAATAATTATTGAAAATCATACTTTTTACTATTTTTTCCATTAGCAATTAGATATAAAAAAATTGTTAATAATAAATATCTAATACCGTATCTTTATATGATGTTTAAGGATGTTTAATTATAAGTTCTAAGTGATATATAGTACACTATGTCACATCATATGACTTATATATATTTAATAATATGTTAAATTCATAATATTTTAGTTTTCTTTTAAGTATAATTTAAATATAAAATATAACATTAGTAAATATGAGATATTGTACCTCTATATAATGTTTTATAATACTGGTATACAAGTTCTAATATATAAATCAAATTATCTTAGGTCATGCGATTTTATATTTACTAATAATTAAAAATCAAACTTTCTACTAGTTTTTCCTGTAACAATTAAATATAAAAGCAATTAAATATAAAAAATTTACTAGTAGTTAACTTAAGATAATGTAAATCTCTTAAATGTGTTAACAATGTTTAATTATTAGTTCGAAGAGATATAGAGCAAACTATGTCACATCTTGTGACTTTTAAACCTAATAGTTGGTGAAAATCATACTTTTTACTTGTTTTTTAGTAGAAATTAAATATAAAAAAATTATAGGCAATTAATCTAAATATTGATTTTTAATCAAATATATTTTTTTAGATATCAATAAAGCTTAATATTATAAGAAAATGTAAAATACTCATGTGAGTTATATATATAAATAAATATGTAAAAATATACATTACACAAGTTTTCTAGTAGCAATAAACAAAAAAATTAACAGGAAATTAATATAAATATTGCATCTCTATCTATGTTTAAGTTTCTTTAAGTACCAGTTGTAAAGAAATGATATAGGCAAGCTATGTTCACATCATTGACTTTTATATAAAATAATATATGTAATAATTGATACATTTAACTGTTTGTCCAGCAACAATAAAAATATAAAAAATTACCAATAATTAATGTCAAATAATGTAATCTATATCTGATCTGTAATATTTTTAATATACAATTTTAAATGATATCGAGAAAATTAAGAGAGATCGCGAGCAGAGATGTTCGAAATTTAATTAATAATTATGAAAATCATACTTTTTAATTATTTTTCCATTACAATTAATATAAAAAAATGTTAATAATAAATATCCTAATACCGTATCTTTATAATGATATTTAAAGATGTTTAATTAAAGGTTCTAAGTTATATATATCACACTTATGTCACTTCATATACTTATATATACTTAATAATATTAAAATCATAATTTTTACTTGTCTTTTATGTATAAGTTAATATAAAAAAATAACATTATTAAATAAGATACTGTAACGTCTATATAATGTGTAATAATATTTGTTACCAGTTAAAATGATATAAATCATATATCTCAGGTCCATATAGCGATTTTATATTTACTAATAATTGAAATTCATACTTTCTACTAGTTTTTCTAGTAGCAATTAAACATAAAAGAAATTAAACATAAAAAAGTTACTAGTAGTTAACATAAGATAATGTATATCCCTTAAATGTGTTAAAGGTATTTATTTATTAGTTTCTAAGTATATAAGAACCTATGTCTCATCATGTTACTTTATACCTAATAATTAGTGAATCATAATTTTATTGTTTTTTTTCCATTAAAATTAAATATTATAAAATTATAGGTAATTAATATCAGATATTTTTTAGAAATTTAAATATAGGTTGTAAGTGATATAGAGCAAAGTAATATAGCACATGTGACTTTTATATGTAATAATAAGTGAAAATCATACCTTTTACTGGATTTCTAGTAGCATTTAAACGTAAAAAATTATTAGCAATTAATATCAGATTTTGCATCTCTATCTTATGTTTTATACTTAAAGTACCAGTTGTAAAAGTGATTATAAGGGCAAGCTAATTTCACATCAGTGACTTTTATATAAAAATATGTAAAAATTATACAATTTACTTGTTTTTCCAGCAGCAATAAAATTAAAATTTTAAACAATAACAATATCATATATTGTAATCTCTATCTATGCTGTAAAATTTTAATTACAATTCAAAAAATGTTATAGAGCAAACCATATTCACGTCATGTGAATTTTTTTATATAAATACATAATTAAAAAATCCTTTTTTACTATTTTTTTACATTACAATAATCTAAAATAATTGTTTAGTAATAAATACAGATACTATAAAATATAAAATGATCTATTAAATGATGATAACAAATCAAGGATGTTAAGTGATATTAACACACTAATCACATCATATGACATAATAAACATCTAATAATAATATAAAATCATTCTTTTTACTTGTCTTTTTAAGTATAATTTAAATTAAAAAAATAAACTTAGTAAATATCAATATTGAACTCTTAAATGTGTTATAATGTTATTTATTTATTCAAAGTGATAAAGAGCAAACTATGTCACTCATGTGACTTTTAATACCTAATAATTAGTGAACTCATACTTCTACTAGTTTTCATAGAAATTAAATTATAAAAATTATAGGAAATTAATATCATTTATTGTAGATCCTTTATCAGATATTTTTGGATATTTAAATATAGGGCTGTTAAGTGATTATAAGCAATAAAATAAAGCTCATGTGACTTTATATTTAATAAAAGAAAAAGAACACGACCTACACCTACTTTCTAGTTACAATTAAACATAAAATTATCAAAATTAATAATTAGATATTGCGTCTTTATCTAATGTTTAAAGGATCTTTAAGTACCAGTTGTAAGTGATATAGGGCAAGCTATGTCACATCATGTAACTTTTTGATAAAATAATGTGTCATAATTATACTTTTCACTGGTTTTCCAACAACAATAAAATATAAAAAAATCTTAATAATTAATATCATATATTGTATCTCTATCTGATGCTGTAAGAATTTTTAATTACAAGTCCTAAATGTTATAGAGCAAACTACTTCACGTCATTTGAATTTTTATTTAATAATTATTGAAAATCATACTTTTTTACTATTTTTTCCATTAGCAATTAGATATAAAAAATTGTTAATAATAAATATCTGATACCGTATCTTTATATGATGTTTAAGAATTTTAATAATATTCTAAGTGTATATAGCAACACTATGTCACCATCATAGACTTATTATATATATTTAATAATATTTAAAAATCATAATTTTTTACTTATCTTTTTAGTATAATTTAAATATAAAAAAATAACATTAGTAAATATGAGATATTGTATCTCTATATAATGTTTTAGTAATATTTGGGTATAAGTTCTAAAAGATATAAATTAAATTATCTCAGGTCATGCGATGGTTCTATTTACTAATTATGATAACATAACTTCTACTAAGTTTTTTTCCAGTAGCAATTAAATATAAAAGAAATTAAATATTAAAAAGTTACCAGTAGTTAACATAAGATAATGTATATCTCTCAAATGTGTTAACAATGTTTATTTATTAGTTCTAATTGATACAGAGAAAACTATGTCACATCATGTGACTTTTATACCTAATAATTAGTGAAAATCATACTTTTTAACTTGATCTTAGTAATATAAATATAAAAAATATAGTAATTAATATCATAGAATTGATCTTTATCTATAAACTATTGGATATTTAAATATAGGTTGTAAGTGATATAGAACAAAGTAATATAGCTCATGTGACTTTTATATGTAATAATAATTGAAAATCATACCTTTCACTGGTTTTCTAGTAGTAATTAAACATAAAAAATTATCAGCAACTAATATCGGATATTAGATCTCTATCTATTGTTTAAAAGATCTTTAAGTAACAATTGTAAGTGTTATTGTGCAAGCTATGCCACAACATTTAATTTTATATAAAACAATATGTAATAATTATACTTTTTACTGGTTTTCCAGCAACAATAAAATTTAAAAAATTATCAATAATTAATATCATATATTGTATCTCTATCTGATGCTATAAGAATTAAAAATACAAGGTCTAAATGTTATGAGAAAATATTTCACGTAATGTAGATTTTTTATTTAATCATATTGAAAATCAAAATTATTATTACTATTTTTCCATTAGGAATAGATTAAAAAAAATTGTTAATATCAAAACAACTAATACCCCGTATCTTATATATGTTTAAGATGTTTAATATAAGTTCTAATGTATATATAGTACACTATTCACATCATATGACTGTATAATATTTAATAATAATCAAAAATCATAATTTTTTAAGTTTTTCTTTTAAGTATAACTAAATAGTAAAAGTAAAACATTAGTAAATATGAGATATTGTATCTCTATATAGTGTTTTAATAATATTTGGTTACAAGTTCAAAATGATATAAAATCAAATATCTAGGTCATAGGGCGATTTTAAAATTACTAATACATTAACAAATCAAACTTCTACTAAGTTCTATCTTGTAACAATTAAAAATAAAAGCAATTAAATATAAAAAATTTACTAGTAGTTAACTTAAGATAATGTAGATCTCTTAAATGTGTTAAAAATGTTTAATTATTAGTTTGAAGTGATATAGAGCAAACTATGTCACATCTTGTGACTTTTAAACCTAATAATTGGTGAAAATCATACTTTTTTACTTGTTTTTTAGTAGAAATTAAATATAAAAAAATTATAGGCTATTAATATCAGATCTTGAATTTTTATCCAATATTTTTTAGATAACAATTAGGCAGTAAGTGGATATAGAGAAATGTAATATAACCATGTGAGTTTTTAATATAAAAAATAAAAAAAATCATACTATTTATCACTTATCAAGTAGCAATTAAACAAAAAAAATTATCAGTAATTAATATCAAATATTGCATCTCTATCTAATGTTTAAGGTTCTTTAACTACTAGTTGTAACAGGATTATGCAAGCTATGGTCACATCATGTGACTTTATAAAAAATAATATGTAATAATAAACTTTTTACTAGTTTTCCCAGCAACAACAAATATAAAAAATTACCATTTTTTATAATTAATGTCCATATATTTGTAGTCTTTATCTGATCCTGTAATAATTTTATTACAAGTTATTAAATGTGATAGAGAAACATCTTTTACGACATGCGAATTTTTTAAATTATAATTATTGAAAATCATACTTTTTTTACTATTTTTTCCATTAGCAATTAGGAAATATAAAAAATTGCTAATAATAAATATCTGATACCGTATCTTTATATGATGTTTAAGGATGTTTAATTAAAGTTCTAAGTATAATTCACACGATTGTCACTAACTTTTTCAATTATATGACTATATATAATTTAATACTAACTTAAAATCAGAATTTTTTACTTGTCTTAATTATAAATTAAAATATAAAAAAATAACATTAGTAAATATGAGATATTGTATCTCTAATAATGTAAAATAATATTTGTTACAAGTTATAAATATATAAATCAAAATTATCTCAGTCTTGCTATTATTATATTTACTAAGTAATAGAAAATGCATACTTTCTACTATTTATTCTAGTAGCAATTAAACATAAAAGCAATTAAATAATAAAAAAGTTACTAGTAGTAAACATAAATAATGTTAAGACACCCGCAAAATTTTCATAAAAGAAAAATCCATCTATTAATAGATGATGTACAATTCTATCATTATATATGAACTCACATATTTCAGGAAATTTTTCGCATTAATTACATTTACATTACTTTGGCCAATTATCTCAAAAAGCAATATTACCTGTATAACTCAAAGTTAACGACTCGTACAACCACGTATGGCAATCCTATCTTCATATAATTTTCCATGCAAATAATCAAACATATCAAGTCAAATATTATAATATCATTATTATAAAGTATACACTTCAAAAGGGTACCATTTAGCAACATCCATATCAAAACGGGCTTTAAACATTATAGGATCCCAAACCTAACCTCATATGAAAAGGTTTAACCCCTAAAGTGCATGCACAAGCAACTAAAGCATATGTACAGTCAGCATGATCTCTAAAATAGCCGATTTAAAAACCTCCGTTTTCATTCTAATTTTCTTCAACCAACCATTTAAGCAAGCAAATATACACAGTTTAAAATGTAAAAACCCTAAATATTCTATCATAAGCCTTTTCATACATCTTTACCACTCAAACCCTAATTCAAAACCCTAAACCCCAAAAACCGAGCTAGTTCCTAAAAACGTGACCTATTTCTTGGCTTTAATCCATGTAAACCCAAACCTACACTCAATAAGTTTTAAGAACTTATTTTATAATCATATCAATCCTATTCAATCATTATTTCATCATTACTTCATCATTTTACCTCACTTGTACGTAAAATATATCCTAGAAACCCTAAATGTACCTAATTGGTTCATTTAACCCGTTTACTTGTTTTAAACCATTCTAATCCCAAATAACCAACCAAGGGCCATTATAAACTCATAAATGAGTTTACAAATCATTATCTACTCATTAACTTGCAATGTACAAGAAAATCAAAGCCTAGAAAACCTTAACGAATCCAGAAAACCCTATAGTGCCCCAATTCGCGACTATTACCCGTTTTCTCAATTTCAAACCATTTAAACTTAAACCAACGACCAAACTTCATTAATAATACTTTATATAAGCCCTAGGATTTGTATTCCATCATTCCTAATCAAGAGTATGCAAAATATAAGCCAAGAAAGTCAAGAAAACCCTAAATGAGCCCTAGTTGAACCCGTACTCCCATTTCTTCAATTCTAATCCGTTTTAACCCAAACGAATTGCTAATCTTTGCTAATTACTTTAATCCCAGACCTTAACAACCTATTTCATCATTCCTTAATCATTTATAACACAATGTACCTTGTTAAAACATTTGAAGAACCCGTCGAACCCAAAATAGACCCGGTTTACTTCTATGACCATTTTGACCCCTCTAAATTGCTACCAAGTCCAAATAACCAATGTGAACCTCTTCTAGAATCATAGTAGCAGCTTATGCACCTACTTGGACCAAGCCTTGGTCAAATTTGAGAAGCACATGGCTTGCTTTTGTCCTACTTCAGCCGCGGCATACCCCAATCCCAAACACCTCACCAAAGCTACTTCCTAGCTTATACACCACATATACTAGCTTCTCCACATCCCTACCTAGCTTGTACACATGTAACATCTCAGATTTCAAGCATACCTTAAGCCTTAAGGGTCCTTTACCTATAAATAGGAACCTAAACTCTTCATTTTTCTTCATCCCCCACTCTCTTATCTCATACCCATTATAGAAGCAATCCTTTGCTCTAATAGATCCTAAGTGATCTTAAGAAGGCTCAAGTACAGAAAGGAAGCAAAATAAACCAAGAAACGAAGCCCGGGAGTCGTTACTCTAGCCGTACGAAGCCGAAAGTCCTGATTCTGACCCGTTTCCACCATTTTTGATCCTTGAAGCTCAAACCCAGGTTTTGAATGTTCTACTTCTGCTCCTACACCCTTATAATGTTCATATGATCCTAAATATACTCTTGTTAAAGTTTCATAACTCAATTCATGCTCATTTTCCGTTTTGATCCAAAACCGTACACCCGAAACCCTAATTTCATGTTTTTACTTAAACAATGAGCTAAACTTGTAAACTATTGTTATAATATATCCTAATAAGCTTATATAATGTTAAAATAAGTTCTTTGATAAGTCATGAAAGAATTTAATCTTAAAACCCGCGCGTTTATTCATTTTAAAACCATTTGTCCCGTTTTACTTCCTAGCTTAACGAATTGTTTATATTAATACTTGGGTTTGTTAAAACTTTTTATTTTTTAGTTTATTAGCTAACTTTTTAAATGCGCCTATTGAAATTTAAAATAAGCTTGCATGGCAAATTTGGACATGTTTTGTTAAGTATAATCCATGCATGGGGTTTATATATCGTAATTTTCAGAAACTTATAACTAAAAAGGACTAAAGTGTCATTTATAAGGTTTTAATCCAGGGGTCCATTATGTCACTTTTCAAAGTCCAAGGCTTTCTTGGTATATCATTTCAAAAGTTAAAGGACCCAAAGTCGTAAAAATGCAAACGCCTAGGGGTCTACTTGCAATTTTCCAAACCCTAGGGTCTAAAATGTAACATTTTGAAAAGTAAAAAATAAACCATTCAAAAAACATTACCAGACCTTAACTTTGTAGATTATTCGACTTGACGTGGCTTAACCATTTCCAGATATTGGAATAAAACGCTTAAAACCGATCATCCGAGAAGATATATTGTTACCACAATACTAGGGCGAACTTCATATTAGAGGTTTCATCTTGGTATTACGTCCTGAACTGAGTTGTTGGGTTTACGATGTAAAATGCCTAGCTCCTCAAAGTTTACTGAATGACTTCTGATATTATGATGGCCTGAATTGGTGATTTCAATAATTCCAAACTCTTCAATCAAACTCATAACTCTTAAAACTAAAGTTCTAAAGTACAATCTTCCTAAGACTCAACATATTTACTCAGGTTGCGTGACGTGGCTGTTTATTATCATTTTGCTATATCAACCTTCCCTGGTTAAGATTGTGATAAGGTCGTCAGCTTTCATTTTGGCATATTTGTTACATCCACATATCAGGTGAAGTTCATAACCTCACCTTTACTCATTTTACATGTTTATAACCAGAGAGCGGGATACATGCTTGTTACAAACTCTTTTAATACTCCTTTATCATATAAACAATGTGATTACTTTCAAAGACTTAATGACATTCATAATTTCACATTTTTATAACGTGACACCCACTATAAAATTAGGGAATACATGTGTTATGCTAAAATTATATGCTTTTCTGATATCATTATTGCTAGGTACTTGGAAATGTCTATTTGGGTAGTATTCTCCCAATTTCTCTTTGGGTAGTTTCTCCCAATATTTATTTTGGGTAAATATCTCTCATATCTCTTACAATATCTCTTTGGGTAAATCTCCCAATGTCTCTTATGGGTAGTATCTCCCAATATCTCTTTAATATCCTTTATCTCTTTATGTGAATTCATGAGGTTTGGGTTGTGAGTTGAAATACTGTTCATATGACAATAATGTTTTTTTCATAACAATTATTCCTGCTAATACCAACATTTCGCCCAATTATGATAACTTGTATTTAATTATTATATTTCAAACCTACGAATTTCACTCAACCTTTGTGTTGACCCTTTTAGCATGTCGTTTATTCAGTAATTGAGCAAGTTGCGGTACGGTGTGCATGGACGCGAAGGTGGTGAACGGTTATCATTCAAACTTGATATCTAAGATTTTTGTACGTACATTTTGTAAAAACTCTGTTTATTAATGAAAGATAACTAAATTTTTTCCAACAACATCTCTTTTAAAGTTGTTTTTCTATTGATTTATATTGTTGTATCCATGAAGTAATACCCCAGATTAGCTTCCGCTGCTATATTGTAAAAAATGGGGGTGTTACAATTATAAATGAAATCCTACGTATTATCTTTGAAAATTATCATAACACAAATATATGGGAGATACGCCATGGTATTTGAAATTGATATAAACACTCATACGCGCGAAGAAGACAAGATTAAATCAAAGAAGAGGTCTAGGGTTTTGATGTGTTGTTCATTGTTATGAAATATTTTTGTTGATTCAAGTTTTTCACTTTATATTTGCCAGACTAAACTAAAAACAACACTTTAAAACGGCCAGTGTAACGATCGTAGTAGTTCGTGGCAGAAGTAGGGGTGTCAGAACAATAAGAGCTTTGAGAAGTAATCTAATTCTATTCAGCTATTTAGTTATTCTTAAGTTAAACCTAAAACTAATGCAAAAAAGGGGGTTTCAGCCTGAGAGATAATGGCAGAGTATGGGTTATCTAACCTAAGGTTTTGATATCAAGTAAAGATTAAACACACACAAGAAGCCCAAAAAATTATGATAGAGAACGCGGTCGAGAACTAATGTAAGGGAAAACGTATCACATGCATAATCCGATAAAAACGCAGGTTTGTATAATAGAAAAATGCATTGATTGGACTTGTCTCGAATGGGCATATTATTTCTAGACTTAGGCGGTACTTCTTCCATCGACTAGACACGCTAATCCTGTCACAATTAGACGCATCCCCATAAAGCATTTGTTGATTATAATCTATCTTAGGAGATCAGTAATGGTTCTCTTACTAAACCCTAACTCACAGAGACTTTACCCACTTACTGCTTAACGACTCTTTATATACTAGTTAGGCCAATGTCTGAGCGCCTTACAAATGGAATAAGACGCCCATACTCGTTGCTACTACGGTCCCTTATGGCTCACTAAGCTCCATCTCAATTCTAAAGGTAAAGATCTAGGTCAATTTTTGTGATCCTTACTATTCTAGATATATAAATTGCTATATGGAGAGCTATCTCGGACTCTTAGCCTACGCCCAAACAACACCGAAGTTGCAGCGCATTAAATATGTAGGACTAGACCCAGTTGAATGATAGGTCGCATACTTAAGCATGTAAAACGAATATAAATGATAAACATTAAACAACAACCACAGATAAATTTAAGGCAATCAAGGATACACAAACAAAATATTAGATCTTATAAAATAAAACATGGTGATACCTTTTAGGTTCCGCCGGATAGTCATTGGTAAATATACAACTGGTTTGACATATGAACGATTTAATAATTAAAGAAACCTTATCAAACGCTATATTCGGTTGCACGATGATTACAAGAGTTTTTCTATGATCTTGAGGTTCTTTTCTGACCTTCTATGCTCCTTTATTCGTCTCTTTGTCGACTTAAGGTCACTTTATGGCTCAACTAAGCTCACTAATCTAAAGGTAAAGATAGGTCAATATTTGTGATCTACAATTCTAGATATATAAATTGCAATATGGAGAGCTATTCGGACTCTTTAGCCTTAGCCTAAACAAACACCGGAGGAGTTGCAGCGCATCATTAAATTGTGGCCTAGACCCAGTTGAATGATAGGTCGCACACTTAAGCATGTAAACGAATATAAATTGATAAACATAAACAACAATCAACGATAAATTAAGTAATCAAGATAAACAAACCAAACATTAGATCTTCATAAACATGGCTGATACCTAAAGGTATCAGCCGATAATCATTGTAAAAATACACACGGTTTGACATATGAACGATTAAAATAAAGAAACCTTAATCGAACGCATATTCACGATGATTACAAGAGTTTTTCTATGATCTTGAGGTTCTTTTCTGACCTTCTATGCTCCTTTATTCATCTCTTTGTCGACTTGGTGGTTTAGGGATTCACTTGCATACTAAAATTGAGTTTTGGGTCGTTCTTCTTTTATTGGATCTGGAAACAGGTTCGATTAAGTTTATGTGTATCCCACCGATGTGGGATACGAGATAACGTTGCTCGACCTCTTCTACACTTTTTCTCCTCTGAAAATTGACTTTTATGGTTTAGGTATCGAGAATATGATTTAACACCCTTAAAACTCGTTTTTGAGTTTTCTATTTATAAGGTCGGGAAGTCGGTTCAATACGGCGTATCCAAGGATTGGATACGGCGTATTAGGGATTTCTTGGAGTAGGGACCATGCTTGATATCTTCCAGAATAATATATTGATTCCATATTTCCAATACGGCATATTGGTCTTCTCTGGATACGGCGTATTGAGCTTTATTCATCTGTGGTCTTTGGTGAGTGCAGGCACGGATACGCCGTATCTTCCTTGATGGATACGACGTATTGGTCTTCAGAATAGTATTCTTCAAAATATCTTCATTTAAGCTCCAAAATGCGCGCCTTTTGCTAACTTTCACCAATTACTTTATAATTACTGCAATTCTCAAATATAAACGATTAAGTAACAATTCTTTGCAATAACTATACAAAATGGGTTAATAACATGGGATAAATGATGCTATAAAATAGACGTTATTTGATGTCATCAAATATCCCCCCACTTGAATCCTACTTGTCCTCAAGTAGCCTTTAGAAGTTTATAAAAATGTATCCCTAAGGATATTTTCCGTTAAAGCATTTATTTGATCTATTACAAGTACACAACCAAACACCTCATGAAATAGGAAGATGAAAACACTCAAATCACTCAACTAATCTATGTGGTAACATGTAACTAAATCGCTTAATTGCTTGGTTGTGATGAGTATTCTATCATAAGCTAGGCAAGGATATACATCTCCACCGCTAAAGCTAAGGAGTAACATGTTTATAAAGGTAAATATGAGTTTTTGTATGGAAAGTCTTACGGTTTGATCATTCTACAATCTTTTACCAGAAGTACCACTCCAACAGGGCAGTTGAAGCACACATACATGGCCGTAACGACAGAATAGACATGTGTGTTCGATCACATTCTCATTCGAATTTAACCAACGGTTAGGATGAAAAATTATACAGGGTAGGAACCTTCTAACTTTCACCAAAAGTCGTAAACCAACGAGGTACGAAACATGCATACATGGCCGTAACGACAGAATAGACACGCATGTTCGTATAACTTATCATTCGCGTAAAACCAAAGGCTAATAATTAGGTGAGAGGGTAGTAAATTGTTGTTAAATAAAAATCAAGAAACAAATAGATTAAGACTAAAGTACAAGTTGCTAGACACTTTTTCCCGACCGTTACCATGATAAAGACACAACTATATACAACATCTTGATCATCGATCAAGAACAACAACCTAAGTTGGCATTCCCGTAATGGTCAACTTCCTAATCATGCCAAAACTTTACATAATCTACAAGGAAAGTGGTGATATCTTCCACTTTGTACAATACTCTACATCGTTGATTTTTTAGACGTATCAACGAATAATCGATCCTTCGTGTAATTCCTTCGGTAGTTGCGAAACGATTATCTTCAAACTTTCTTTCTCACTCTTTTTGTATTTATTTTTTTCATTTTTTTTACCAAACATTCCTTCAAATCTCGGTGTAGTTTCACCATCTTCATGATCATAATAATTCCGGATAATTCCTTCGGTAGTTCTTTGTCCTTCGGTTTCACCATTAATTGTGATGGTAGTAAAATTACATGAGTTTTGACTACTAATATACATTCCCATTTGCAATGTGTAAATTTCCAACCGCACCAAAGATTGAAAATGACACAAGACTTGGGAAATACAAACTTTACACTTTAAGCAACTAGCAACTATAAATTAAACTTAGTCTAACAGGGTAGGTTAAGGTGTAAAGGAGTAACGAAACAAGTAGTTAGTGTAATTCCTAAAGGATTGTCTCTACGGGTTGTTCTAGTGGATCTTCACTCTAAAGATAAGAGTGGAAAAGGGTTTAAACAGTAGGTTAACTAACCGGTGTAGTTAGTTAATAAGCAACATGTAAAGGCGATTTGGGTGTAATCCTAAAATTTACCAATTTAAACAAGTTACTCCATCTAAATTCATAGTACTCGTCATTGTGGTCTCGAATAGATATACCAAGCCAAGTTTTAAAGTTTACAACATCACCAGCACACTCATATTTTGTGGAATTTGGGTAAACATTTAGAAACGGATAGGCTAAATTCTCACAATATCTAACAAGGGTTATTGTGTGCGGGTTTTGTAACATGTAATTTCACAAAGGTATGCTTGAAATTTTTTTAAATTTGAGCATACTTTAAGCATTTTAGTGTGAAAAATAGGATAAGTAAACATTCTAATTCCATCCCACCACTTGAATTATACAACGTCCTCATTGTATAAATAAAACATTAAATATGGGAATTTAAAAAGAATTAGAATGAGAAACTCCCCTGATATTTGCTCGGTAGATTCTCCAAGTTGCGTTTATAAGCAAGATTGTGTGCTGAAAAAGCACATGAATCCTAGCACGAACATCACACACATAGAATTCCAGAAATTATGCATTCCACCAACTTCGTCGATATTTCTTTCACGAGGTCCTGTAGAAAATATAGGAAGTAAATGTGTATTCCTATCTTGGTACCTACGGTTAATTTAAACTAAACTAAACAAACTAATTACGGGTCAGGGTGGATACGGCGTATCGAGTTAGTGAATACGCCGTATTCCAAATCTGACAATAATATTTTTAAAGTGCAATAAAAAGTAAAGACTGGTAACTTCAGACAATTAATACCCGTATGGTGTATGGAGCGTATACGCCGATATGATGCTGGGAAGACATACTCGATAAAATTAATTAACATTCTGAGTTGTCTCCCAGGAAGCACTTTTGTTTACAAAGAAGTCTTTAAGTTAGACTTTTCTTCAGCTTCACTTCATTTGAAATCATCTTTCTTTCTTATTCTTGCATTTAGTGTGAATATCCTGCATGGTTCCGTATCATGAACTATGGTGCTGAACTTACAGACAGGCTTGATTCTATCACACACAAACAAATCAAAACGTCATACCATGATATATATGCAAAAATATTAGAACCTGTTTAATAGTTAGATACATTATGACATGAATAATAATAAATGTATAGATAGATATAAACAAAAGATAAGGACAAAAGGGAGCATGAGTCTGGATGCTGCTGGTCCTGCTGTGCTGCGGAGGTGCCGGCATCGTCAGTCCTACGTCTCACGCGCCTCTGATACTCTATTGGTGTCTGAGTATAGCTCATGTATGACACACCAGCCCTGTCTATCATCCATGCGAGGCTAGTGGTAGTCGATGTACAGAATCTAGAGAGGTCGCGAGCCATCTCATCAACCACCTTGAGCTGCTTAGTCAATGCCCCACGAATCTCATGTACATTCTCCTCTAATCTGGCCATCCTCAGAGGCATGGTCCTGACAGGAGCTGGAGGTGGTGGTGGTGGCTGCTGAGGTGCCTGCATGGGTGCCGGAATAGCCTAGTCACCCTCATCAGCAGCAGGAGCATCCTCGGCGACTGCAAGGGTACTAACCGCAGCATCGGGCTGCCTCTCTGGTCCTATGGCCACCCGGGACCAAGTATCATCAAATTGTGCACAAATCTGCAGTCTCACCAGCTCGACCATATCAATAGACGGAAGCTCAGGGTCAATAACTGTTAATCCTCCGAGTATCTCTGCAGTCAAAAGTCTAAAATGCTCAGCCAATCGAGCTACAAACTGCCCTCCAGAATTTGATCCCCACTCTTCCTCCCAGCGGCAAACCTCCTCAGATATCGGGCTAGCAAGTAAGGGATGTTGACCGATCCAACATCCAGCCCTTTCAAGTAAAACAAATCGGTCACGGTCACCTTTTCAGGTGCCTGACTCCTCCCAGCAATATTGTGTACCATCATCCTATGGCAAAGTCTCAATACTGGATCCCTAATCAAAGTGTAGGGAGGGGGAGGTCCCAAGAAATCTCCGTCAGTAGAAATACTCCTCTAATAATCATGTAGATCCCCCATCCCAGGGATCAACCTCTCACTCTCACTCCAATACCTAGCAAAACTAGGGGACTCTATCTCATCCTCGATGTGTAATCCTAAGGCCATAATAAACTGCCTCCAGCTCAATTGTCTCCTGGCTCTACCAAGCTGAAACTGAATAGTACCAGGAGCATCAAAGTCAAGTAATACCTCTCCAAATTTGAGCGTGCTAAGTAACTACAGAATGAGCTCCTAAACCAGTGGTCCCCTAGTATCAAACAGCCTCCCCCCATGCTCGACTGGTGAATACAACTACACCGGCATCATCATGGTGCTCCATCCTCATCCTAGTAAACAAACCATCCCTCATAAGCTTGGGCATCCCTTGAAAATCCACAAACTGAACCCTCGGTATCTCACGACCGTAAATCCTCTCTAACCTCTCCTCGAAGTCAGCAATATCCTTATCAGTATACTCAAGACCCTGGTATCTAAGAAATAGGTGTCTCTACTCACGTGGTGGTAAGGGTGACATATCTGCAAAATTAATGACAAAAAGCACAAGGATTATAGAATTATTAACCTTCTGTTCTGAGAGTGGATATGACGTATTCATAAATAGATACGCCGTATAGGAATCAGTATGTGAATACGCTGTATAGATTTTATTCAATACGCCGTATAGGTTTGAGAATTCAGGATCCTATTTTCATTAATACGCCATATTCAATTTAATGAATACGCCATATTAGCGTTTTAAAATTAGGTACAAATTTGTCAATACGCCGTATCCATGTGAGTGGATACGTCGTATTGAGTTTGTAATACAAAAACAAAAAGGGGTTCCTAGTTTACCAATTTTAACCCAACCAAAACGCTCAAAGTTTCCTAGTCTAATTCAGATGTGGGGGAATAAAGCATTCAATCATAATACAAACACAACACTAATTTTCAAAACCCTAACCCTAATTCAAATTCGAAAACACAAATCGAAAGAAAAGAAAGGGGTGAGACACTTACCGTTGGATTGAGATAAATGAGTGTATGATCACGATAACAAAATGATCTCCAAGATTTGGTTTGGTAAAAATTTCGTGTGTGCGTGTGAGTGAAAGTGTGTGGTAAAATCAGATCTGACGTATTGATTGGGTTTTTATACCCAAACTTAATACGCCGTATCAATGTTTGATTAATACGCCGTATTGGCGGATTATGTTGACTTAGTCAACGTAGGTGAAAAACAATGGATACGACGTATAGGTTTATTCCTAATACGTCGTATCCTTTCTTGGAGACCAATTTTCCTAAAGATTTATCAAAGTAAAGAAAATGTACCTTGGCCTCCGCAACATTATCGCACAATCACCATCCTTATAATACCGCTTAGGGTCGAACGGAATGCCAAACGGCACACACAAATTCATAATAAAGCATAATAGCATCCCGTTGAAAAGATAAATCCAAGTTACGATATTTACATTAAGTTCTAAGACAAAGCTTTCCTCATCCAAAATTTTATCTATTTTATCGCTACTTGTATCATATAAACACAATAAACAAACAAGAATACAATCTACTCTAAACTACACTACTCCTAAGGGTTAGATCTAATCTAATGTTAAAAACCAAAATATCAAATAAAAATCAAGATTAATTTTTACTCCCTGG
>BQNB010051287.1:30000-41069 GCA_026074375.1 Tanacetum coccineum
CTTTGATCGAGAACGTGATATTTCGGGTTGATACGAGTGTTTTGAGTACAGTCATTTTTAAACAACGTTTGGGTTGTACGCGGTTCATGTCGAAATCCACATTTTTGAAGATTTTCTTGTAAGTTTTCAAATCTAAATTTAGTTTGTCCTTTTGGGTTTATTTTGATGCATATATGTTAGTTGTACAAGTTGATCGTTGTGAAAATCGATTTTTGGAAATGAAACGGATATATAAAGGGGTGTTTGGTTCGTTGGATTTAAAAAGGAAAAGAGGGGTTTTTGTAGTTTTGATGTTGTGGTCGTGATGGTTGAATAACATATGTTGCTAGATAGCTTATTTTTGATAGTAGCTTGTATAGCTTATTCGGGCTTATTTTTAAGCTAGTTCATGGCTTATTTTGGGCTTAAATGCCACTTCCCTTTTCAAAATCACTAGGAAAGTGATTTTGACTATTTTTGTGATATGGCGTATGTTTGTGGACTATTTTTATAGCTTATGGTATTAACCGTATACGATAAGTTAGTCTTTTTAGCGTATAGTTATGTTAATATATGTTATTGCGGAGTTTTGGGACTCACGCCAATAGCCCTATTAAGCCGTAGCTTAATCGGAGGGCTTATTGTGGACCAGATTATTTTTTACTTATTAGTATAAGCTTATGTATGTAAATGGACCTTGGTTTTGGACTTAGATCATATTTTGGACTTATAAATATCTTAATGGACCCTTATTGGGCCTTAAAGCCCAATAAGCGATATTTGGTCGTTATAAGAGTTTTGACGGAATTTTGGAAGTGAAAATGTATTTCTAAAGTAATATTGAATGATATTTTGGAAAAACGTTTTAGTAAACGTTAAAGATTGAGATTTTGGGATTTTGTCAAAAAGTGTCGAATTGGTAAAAAGTGTTGAAAATAAGGTTTGAAACCTTGGAAAACGTTGTATGAGCGTACGGGTCATGTCGAAATTTCGTAAAAAGTTTATACTTAGAAATTTTACCTAAAAACATGATTTTGAATTTTAAATAATAAAATATTATTTAATTATTTTAATTATTTTAATAAATTCACTAAAAAGAGGTCAAAAAATATATTTTTCTCGGAAACTTCTCGAATATGTTTACATGAGTAAACGTTTCATTTTAACCCTAATATGATTATTTTCACGGTTGACTAAGGTTACCGAATTGAACTTACACGAGATATATTTATAATTACTTAATTATAATTATTTTACGTATATTAACTTATCTATTTTCTAAAATAGTATAAGTATGCATTATTGAGTAATGGGATTGATATGATTATTGGGATATATCGTCAACCATCACACCATTAATTTGTTATGAGTAATTGTACAACGCGTCTAAATTTTATGCATCAACGTGAAGATTGTTTTGGAAATGGATGATTAAATTGGAACATTTAACTAGAATAGGTCGTGTGCGAGCGTCGTGTTGCATTTGACTTGTGTGACGAGATTTTGGTTGCTAAAGACTTGCTTGAGGTGAGTTCTTGTAGCCCTCTTTTTACTGTCTTTTCCGTTGGGGGAAAATGATACTCAAATGTGTTTTGAAATGTTTTAAATTGATCTGTGCGAAATGTGGTTTTGTTTTGGGACAAGATATGTGCTTATGACTGCTATGTGAATATTATGTGTTACATGATTGTTTGGATCGGAGGGGTACGCCTATCCCAATATTTGTATGATTGTTTAGATCGGATGGGTACACCTACCCAATATTTGTGTAGTCATTGGAGCGGATGAGTACGCCTACCCTTGTATGTGTGAGGTCCTGCCCTAATTTAGTGCTCCAGCTGGTAGGCTCTTTGGTGCGTTAAGGTGACATTATGGTGATTGATAGCAGGGGTGGCTTTGTCGATGGATTGTTTGCATATAGCACTATTGTCCATTGTTTGAAATATTGGCACAACTTTTGGGTTTAAGGTCAAACCTACGAGCTCACCAACATTACTGTTGATGTTTTCGAGTATCATTTTTAGGTGAAGTGAAAGAGGAATCGTTTGGTGATGTGTGATAGTAGGCTTAGAAGTATCCCGTGTGGATTTTCATGTCAAGTCTTGCTTGTTTATTTTATATGGCTTTAGTATTTGGAAATTTTGGTTTAAGTTTGGATTTGGACCCCTGTGAGGGCTTTTGGATAATTGTAAGAGATTGTGGATTTTGATAGTGATTTGGGACATCAGTCGAGGTTGTTCGAGGTTGATGGTCTTCGTAACACTTGAAGTTTATGCATTGTAGTTTTCTCTATTTTGTATCTTGTGTTATGATTGATCATTATGTTGCATTCCTGAGTTTCCGCCATTGTCGGGGTGTGACAGATTGGTAATCAGAGCCAAGGTTATAGAGAACTAGGTGGATTGGCCTAGACTATAACCTAAGATCCGTCGTTTAGTTGCGTATAGGATCTATGTGCGCGGTGTTCCGCTTTTGTTTGCTTTCGCGTGTTCGCGGTTTGGTGCTTTAGTTATGTCAGTCATTGAAATGTGTGAGCTCAATATTGAGTATGACTGGGAAAGGATGCGAATATAAGTACGGTGGCCAACGTAGTTATAAGCGTATCACAACTCACTCATACTTAGTAATTTCATTACACAAATCGATTATTGACACGTTAAGGTGTGTTATGTCTATATATGGTTTATTTTTTATATGTAAGATTATATAATATATATATATATATATATTTATATATTTATATATATATATATATATTCTGTATATATATGCGAGTCTTCCTGCCTACCTAACGTTGCCCATGTTCTCCCTCATGTGGATATTATCGCCAAGGGTGATGACCCGAATTGCTGGTTGGCCTGTTGCCGAATCACGAGGAGGGGGAACGGGTGTACGGGTTAGTAGAGGTGGTGGAAGGGGTAGAGGACCTAGGAGGGAATGCATGAGCGTTCGTTGTTGATGATTTAAATGGTCATGGAATATGACCATGGTTTGAGAGCTAATAGGGGCATAGAGGGAGTCAATGGGAATGTAGAGGGAGTCAATGGGGGTGTAGGAGGAGCACCCGACTTCGCGATGATCATTTCCCAGCAATTGCAGAACCTCTTACCCGCCATGCTAGCTTAGGCTGGTAACCAAGGAAATGTTGGAAATCAAAATGGTAATGTGGATAATGAGAACGTTCAGGAGAACGTTGAGAATGTGATAGTGAATGGCAACCGGGTAGGTTGTTCATATAAGGAGTTCTTAGCTTGTAACCCTAAGGAATATGATGGTAAGGGAGGTGCTATAGTTCTTACTTAATGGATTGAGAAAATGGAGTCTGTGCAAGATATGAGTGGTTGTAGTGTTGACCAAAAAGTAAAATACACTACTGGTTCATTTATGGGTAAGGCTTTAACGTGGTGGAACTCTCAAATCCGCACGCTAAGCCGGGAAGTTGCTGTTAGTATGTCATGGAATGACTTTAAGTTGTCCTAGTCATGAAATGAAAAAGTTGGAAACTGAGTTATGGAATCACGCCATGGTCGGGGCTGGCCATGCTGCGTATAATGACCGGTTTTATAAGTTGGCTAGGTTAGTTCCACATTTGGTAACTCCAGAGAGTAGGATGATTGAGAGGTATGTGTATGGCCTTGCTCCACAGATCCGTGGGATGGTGACAGCAACGGAGCCAAAGACTATACAAAAGGCTGTGCAGATTTCTGGTGCACTGACCGATGAGGCTGTGATAAATGGATCAATTAATAAGGTTGAGAAAAGAGGAAATATGGGGGAACCTAGCAAGGATAATAATGGTAGGGATGATAATAAGAGGACTAGGACTAGGAATGCTTTTGCTACTACCGCAAACCCTGTAGGAAGAGAGAATATAGGTACTTGGCCTAAGTGTACCACCTACAACTCCTACCATGCACCTAGAGGGCCTTATCGCACATGCTTCAACTATAACCTCCTGGGCCATCTTGCAAAGGATTGTAGAGGCGTGCCGAGGAATGTGAATCCTGTCAATGCTAGAAACCCAACTGTTAGGGCATGTTATGAGTGTGGTAGTACTGACCATGTCAGGTCAGCTTGTCCTAGATTAAATAGGGCACAAGGACCGGAAGAAAATCGTCCAAACCAAGTTGCTACTAATAACGAGGGTCATGGGTCGTGGAAACTAAGGGAACCAAGCTAGGGGTAGGGCATTCATGTTGGGAGCAGAGGAAGCTCGCCAAGATCCGAACATTGTGACGGGTACGTTTACTTTGAACAATCATTTTTCCACTACCTTATTTGACTCTAGTGCCGACTATAGTTTTGTTTCTACTACTTTCATACCTCTGTTAGGCTTAGAGCCCAGCGAATTAGGTTTTAAATATGAGATTGAGATAGCTAGCGGGCAGCTAGTAGAGATTGATAAGGTTATTAAGAGTTGCAAACTAGAAATCAAGGGTCATGTCTTTGACATCGACTTGATACCTTTTGGGCATGGGAGTTTTGATGTGATTATAGGTATGGACTGGTTTGTCTAATTTTATAAGGGCTTGGAAAATAAGTTGTCTGGATTAGTAGTGAGGATACCACTACCGAATGGCAAGGTGCTTAGAGTATTAGGAGAGAGACTGGAAGAGAAAGCAAGATTTTTGATGGGGAGTTTAAGGCTGGTGATAAGAAACAAGAAGAGATTGTTGTGGTTAGAGATTTTCCTAAGGTATTCTCGGATGGCCTATCCGGATTACCGCCTATTCAGGAAATTAAGTTTCGAATTGAGTTACTCCCTGGAGCAACGCCGATAGCAAAGTCTCCTTATCGTTTGGCACCTTATGAATTGGAGGAGTTGTCAGGACAACTCAAGGAACTCCAAGACAAAGGTTTCATTTGACCAAGTTCGTCTCTCCTAAACACCATCAACTCCATACTTACCTTCCTAAACACCTTTCAAGCCTAAACACCCTTCTTCGAATAAACCTTCTCCAAATAAACCTCAATAATGCCAAATCACATTCCTTACACAATGTACATCTCTTGTACTTATTGTACCTTTATGTCTCCTACATTCCCAACCAATATCTTTTATATCTTTTCAAAACATTCTCCACCACATGCTTACTATTTACCTTCTTATCCATACAATTCAAATTACACGCACACACACTTCTTCATCTCAACCCTTGATCAAGGCATGTCAACAATCCAACTTCAACACTCTTCACTTCTCAACCCTTGAATTGTTTCTCAAACCAACACAACTATCTCAATTTCACCTCTACTCTTGATCAAGCCATCTCATCAATCCAAACTCTCATTCTATTCTCAATCATTGGATTGATGTATTATCTTAAACAAACACACTTACCCTCACAAACGCTCTCTTCTCACTCATATAATAAACACACATTCTTCTATACCCTTGATATTGCCAAATCACCCATCCTACACACCTTTCTTCTTTACATCCTCGCCATTCATTTTGAATGAGCTTGAGAGGCTCTTTTCCATCACATCATGTCACATCATAACAACTCATTGCCAACTCATCCTCTCTTATCCAACATGTGTGTTAATAGATTTGAAATTCAAACTTCAAATCCTTCCCCCTTTCTCACCAAGAAAAGAATATTCAAAGAATATTCCCTTGGTTCCTAACTAGCCCTTTATATCTTTAGTTGGATCCTAAGTAGGCTAGTTACACATTTGAGGAATACTCAAAATGCCCATTTCGATAATTCTTTTCTATCTTCACTTTATCAAATAAGCAAAACGCTTTTAATACTTCACAAACATTTTATCAAATGGCTATTTGAGTTGGTTGACCTTGAGCATAAGAATGATTGAAAGGTCATGTCGTGAAGTACAATTAGGGGTTTAACAAGAACGGGTATTTAAAATTCAAAAGTCCCGAAGATAAACAACTTCGGGAATTTGGCGCCCTGGCCACACGCTGACGCGTGGGCAGCGCGCCACACTAAAATTGTTTTTTAACAATTTATGTCTTTGGCCTAAAAATACACCCTCTTGGCATTTGTATTCTTCACCTTTTGCAAACATTCTTTCCTCTATTTTCTCTTCTCTAATCCTCTCAGTGTAACATCAAGTGTTCCAATCTTCTCATCTATCATTCTATTGAAGTGAGCACATCTCCGTAAAAGAGCGACACAAGTAATCCATACTTGTGTGTTTTGTCGAGGGTACTCTTTCTTATACCCTTTCTATTAGAATTGAGTCTCTAGGCTAGGTTAGGGATTTGATTCTTAAATCAAACTATCTTTTATAATCGAGTTGTAAGGGAAGTCTTGTATCTGTGAGATCAAGCCTAGATCATTGGGGATCTAGTTGCTGTTTGATAAGCTTCCAAGGGAAAGGCTTTCTAGAGTTATAGGTTAAGTTGAATCACGGGTTCTTAGGGGTGGATTCTGAGGGTGGAATACCGCAGGTAGTAACTCTTCTATGTGAGCGCCGAGCTTTGTTAAAAGTCGGTAGAGTTAAATTGTAATACAGATTGTACTCCACCATAAGGATTATACTAGGAATTGTATCGGTGTCGTAGATTCGCAACTGGACGTACGGAAGGACTAAACCCCCTTCCCGAACTAGTATATATCGTGGTGTCTCTTCTCTTTATCTTCTTATTGTTCTCATTGCAAAGTAGATTAGTACACCACTCGGCACGTTCAAGACTTGAAGTTTTATAAACTTTGATTAAGTCAAGAAAACCGTATTCACCTCCCCCCTCTGCGGTTCTATAATTGGTATCAGAGTGGCTTACTTAAGTCTTCGAGCGTTAAAACCTTCCCGAGAAGTCATTTTAAGTTGAAAACTTCTTTTTCAAAAAATTTGAAATCCTAACTTCGATTTTGAAAAAGTAAAGAAAGGATCCATGGCTCAAGAGAACTATGTTGAGGGGTGTTCTATGAAAAGACCACATTTGCTAGAACCTAATGAATTTTTCTTTTGGAACGCCCGCTTTGAGACTTACGTTAAGTCCAAAGACATTGACTTATGGCAAGCCATCCAAAACGGCGATTTCTACTTCGAAGTTAAAGACGAAGAAACAAAGTTAATAAAAGAAACGCCATATGAACTTATCAACCATATCGAGAAGAAACAACTTGGCAAGAATGAAGAAGCCAAGATGACCATCTATAATGTTCTACCCCATAAAGAGTACGAGCGAGTCTTTATGTGTAAAACCGCCAAGGAGGTTTGGCATACACTCATCATCACTCACCAAGGCAATTCACAATTCAAAATTTTCAACATTGATCTTCTCACTCAAGAATATGAGAAGTTTTCAATCTCTAATGAAGAAACTAGTGATAGCGGCTTCACTCGATTCAACGCTATTGTGACTAGTCTAAAATCTTTAAATCCGGACTACTCAAGCAAGAATCACGTGAGAAATTTTCTTCATGCTCTTCCATTGAAATAGAGAGCCAAGGTGACGACCATTGAAGAATCTAAAGATTTGGCCACAATTCCTCGTGATGAGCTAATTGGCAACCTTAAGGTTTATAAAATGGTCTTGGATAACGATGGCGTAACTTCCAAAATTACTACAAAAGAAAAGGTCAATTCATTAGGTCTTAAAGCTAAAGTCACTGGGGAATAAACTAGTAATGATAGTGATAGTCAAAGAGAAAGTGATGAAGACGTAGATGAAGAAGAAGCCGAAGCGTTTAACTTTTTGGCTAGGAACTTCTATAAGTTTTTCCGCAAAGGTAACCTGTTCGGACACGGAAATCGATTTGGTAATGGTGCCAATAAGTTTGGAAAAGGTCGCGGTAATAGCTTTGGAAACAAAGGTGGTGAAAGCTCAAAGCCAAAGGGAGCATGCTACAATTGCGAAATAGAAGGTCACTTTGCTAGTTAGTGTAGAAAGCCAAAGGAGAACATGGCTTTTATCGGAGGAGCATGGAGCGATAGTGAAGATGGTGAGGGACAACTAAATGACGAACATGTCTTATGAATATCGACTCTCAAGAGGTAGTATCCAAACCATCTAGTTCTAACATAGATTTAGATATTATTAATTTGCAAAAGGAGAATGAGGAACTCCTAAAGTTTAACAAAGATTTTACTAAAACTTTTAAAAAAAATTTAAAAGAAAAACATGCTCTCAAAGATAAAAATTCAAAACTCCCAGTGAAATCAATGATCTTGAAATTAAAGTAAAGAAACTTGCAAATAACAAAGAGGTGATTGAACCTTGCAAAACATGTGATGTACTCACTAAAGAGGTTGACTCTTTAAAATGTAGTGTTTCTAAACTTCAAGATGAAGAATTAAGTTTTTCAAAATTCAAAGAAAGTATCATTGCATTGGACGATATGCTAAGTCGTCAAAAATTATCCCAAGATAAGGAAGGTCTTGGATTTTCAAAAAAGATAAAACCATTTCCGCAAGTCCAAACAAACCAATAGTGTTTGTAAAAGAGAGTCAAATCAGAAACTCTTCAAAAGGCTTTGTTAAACCTGTAGTACCTCAAACCCACTTTGCAAACACTCAAGGTTCCGAAGCACCCATTACAAGAGTGGAAACAACATATTACTCGAAATAACGTAATGGACTTGGATACATACGACCTCGAGTTAACCTTGGACCTCTTTTACCCACACCACATATAAGACCTTCAAACACATATGCATGAAGACCTTCTTTTCAAAACAATCGTTCTTTCCAAAGATGAATTTTTCACACAAACCAAAGGCTTCCCATTATCAACCTAGCACCTTCCAAAATAGGGAACACTCCTACCCAAATCAAAGGATAAAAACACCTTGGAGCGTTGCCCACATTAAGCCAAGCCTGACCTAAGTAAGCAAGCCCATACACTACTAACGCTATGGCAAAATACACCTTCACCTCATGTGGTAAAGGGTGTTGGTTACCATTTCTCACATAGTGTAATCTTTCATTCTATTTTCCTCTCTTATTTCTTTCTCTCTCTACAAGTCTCTCTTTCTTTTTCTAGCTTCTATGATATTCGGCTTATTGGTTATGGCTTATTAGTGTTATGATATGGATTAGGTATTTGGGATAACATGTGATATCAATCGCCAAGGGGTTTTAGGTGATTCGATTTGTGGTTTATATAGCTTATTTTGAAGCTTTTATATTGCTTTTTGGTACGTCATATTCTAAATAAGCATGATTAGTCAAAACGTTTGGTACTTTCTTGTCTAAAATCCATCATAGCTCATTTGTGAATCTTTTTCATTACAAAAATCTAAGCTTTTAGCATTTTTTTTGCCAAATTACTCAAAAAAGTGGTAAATTTTTTGGTGTTAAAAGTGTTAAAGTTTGTGTTTTTATGTTTAATATAGCATAGATGTAGCTAGTTTTGCAAAAACAATCAAGAGAAACGATCAGAAGTGTGTTTTTAGGTGATTTTAAATGTTAAGTTTCATTTTTTGAATTGTGAGAAATATGTGTTAGAAATACGAAAAAGTAACGGTCACTCCTCATTTGTATTTCGTAGCTCGTAGTTAATCTTTTGATAAACATTAAGCTAACCGAGCCAAATCCATGGGATACTAAGCCCATAACCGGCCTTATAAGACATATAAATACCCTCTCCATGTCTTGGAGAGGGTGTTGGTTCCTTTCATAATATAATATTCTCTCTTTTGTTTCTCTCTCTAGAAGTGTCTAACCACTCTTTCTCTCTCTATATTTCTTTCTTCATTTTCATAGATTGTGGTGTGATTGTCATTCTTCAATTGGTATCAGTCGCCATAGGGTGATATCGTGAGATTGTGTGCGTTTAGATCGTGTTTTTGGTTCATTTTTTAAGTATCATGTGTGAAATAATCAAACATAAGATTTATGTGTTAAAAACCTTAAAGTTTATGATTTTTAAGCAAGATCTAGGCCTAAAATACTTAGTTGTATAAAAGGAATTAAAAAAACGTTAAAAAGAGTAGGTTTTAGGTGATTTTTAAGAGTTTTGTTCATGCGATTTGTGTTTATGTTGCATCGTGCGATTTATGTTTGAATCGTGTGATTTATGTTAGTGTAATACTTGTGCGATTTTTGTTATTATGCGAAATAGGTTGTGTAATACTCGTGCGAAATACGTATGTGTGCGAAAAAGAATTCTGCTGAAATTGTAACAATCGTGCGAAATATGTTTATGTAATACCTCATGCGAAATATGTTATTGTAATAAAGTGTGCGAAACAGGTTTGTAACAAGTGTGCGAATTATGAAATTGTGCGAAACAAAACTTTGAACATTTCACTTCTCTCGTGCGAAACATTACAAAGACATAAGTCGTGTGAAACATTACAAAGACATAAGTCGTGATATTACAAAGACATAAGTTGTATGTAATATTACATTCATGCAAAATATTACAATCTTCAACAAAGATTTTATTTTTAACAGTTTGTCTTAGCTTTGTAAAATCCTGTGAAATACTTAGCTATTTTATCGGTTTTAGTTAAAATTTGTTAAATCCCGTGAAATAATAATTAATGACATCAAATAACGTTTATTTTATAACATCATTTATCCCATCTTATTAACCCATTTTGTATAGTTATTGCAAAGAATTGTTACTTAATCGTTTATATTTGAGAATTGTAGTAATTATGGAGTAGTTGGTGAATATTAGCAAAAGGCGCGAATTCTGGAGTTTAAACGAAGATATTTTAAAGATTAATGATTCTGATAACCAATACGCCGTATCCATCATAGAAGATACGGCGTATCCGTGCCTGCACTCACCAAAGACCATAAAGGAAACAAGCTCAATACGCCGTATCCAGAGAAACTCAATACGTCGTATTCAAGATATAGTATGTGAATATTCTAGAAGATATCAAACGTGGTCCCTACTCTAAGAAACCCCAATATGCCGTATCCAATACCTTGGATACGCCGTATCGAGACCGACTCCAGACAGTATAAATAGAAAACTCAAAAACGAGTTTTAAGTGTGCTAAATCATATTCTCGATACCTAAACCATAAAAGTCGATTTTCAAAGGAGAAAAGAGCAGAAGAAGTCGAGCAACGCTATCAATTCCATAGGAGACAATGTGTAATTTCATATACTTTAGTAATCGTTCAGTTTTTGGAATCATTCGTTAACTCGGTTAGTTT